>RJWJ010004460.1:0-75899 GCA_004363605.1 Indri indri
GGAGCTCTGAGGGTTCCCAAGCTGGAGCCCAGATACTGAAGGCTCCTAGTGGTCCAGGCAAAGGGCCGGCCTTGGGCTGGGGACATTGCTCCACACACAGACGGGAGCGGCAGAGCGCCCCACTGAACCTCGGCCTTGAGGGCCAGCGTGCAGATGGGCCTTGCCGCATCCAGGAGGTACTGGGAGGCCCAGAGATCTGTGAATTCATGGGCTCCATTCCTGAGTGTGAGGAACAGGCAGTGAGAACAACAGGTTGGGGGCCGGCCAGGCCTCAGGCAGTCAGAGCACCCTACAAGGCAGGGGAAGCCTGCTCAGCATGAACCGAGGCGGGAGGGGTGATCTTTTTTCCAGAACAAGACTCCCTGTGGGGCACAGGGCAGAAGTCAGTGGGCTCAAGAGTCTGGGACGTGCCTGTTTGACTCCGCTCAGGTCAAGAGGGCAGCCCACTGGCCTGGCCTCACCAGCCAAAGCCAACACAGGAAATGCCAGCCAGACCTCAACATCCGGGCACCTAATTTGCTCTGGCTAGCAGGGAGCACCCGCCTCTCCAGCTCAGTTATTGGCAGTGCTGGCTGGAGAGCACGATGGCGTTCGTGCTCGGGGGATGCGCAGTCCCCTCCTCATGGGCTCTCAGCCCCACGGCAGGAGAAACTGGGCAAACACACAGGAGAGCAGCAGGCAGCAAGAGGGAGCCAGGCGTTACCCTGGACGGCGGCCACCGAGCTGTTGTTGGGATCCAGTTTCATGCTCCTTCGAGGAGAGCCGCAAGGGGTCATCCCCTCCACGACGCCCCAGGAAGGAGACTGATGGGCAGACAGTTGTTAACACCGCGCCGCCGCCGCCACCGTGGTGATTAAGGCCGTAGTAATTGGCCTTGCAGCCAGGCAGGGCCGGGCCTGAGAGCCAGCGGCCGCCAGGGTCTGCAGAGCAGGGGAGGGGGCCGTGCGGGGAACAGCCCGTGCTGTAGCCGTGTGCACTGATCGGATTAGGCTGTGAATCGACACTCAATCCTCCTTAGTGGTTTCCTTCCTGGGGCCCCAGCCAGGGCCAGAACTGTGTGTGTGGGGTGTGTTGCAGCAGAGAGGAGACATCAGCCTCCCCACTGGGTGCTAACTGGGGTGGGGGTGCAGTGTCTTCTTCCAGAACTAAGCTTGGTCAAAGACCTCTCTGCAGATCAGTGACCACCCAGCCAGCCCCAAATGGAGGATCAGCTTTTCCGGCAAGGACCCTCCTTCCGTATTCCAGTGGTGCCTGGTACTAGCCGAGTCTCGCAAGTGGACTCTGTCCTCCCAGGCCCAGCGTGGTGCCTGGCACGGAATAAGTTTGCCAACGATATTGGCAGACCGAGTGGATTGGGGTCCTCTTCCCCAATTGGCCTAAGTGCCTTGTGGGAGAATCTCTGTGACCCCACCCGCCTCCACGGTCTGGGTGGTACCTGCAGGAGCAATGGAGAGCTCTCCAAAGACCGCCAGCTCCGTGCCCCTCCCTCGGAGGGAAGCCTCCCTCAAGCCATCTCGGCTGGGCAGCCTCGCGGCACCTCTGCTGAGGTCTGTCTTTCTGTAGTGCGTGCACAAGTGTGTGTGTGCATGCGTGTGCCTGGGTGGATGTGCCGGGGGTCTGCCCAGTAGGAACCCTGAGTGTTTTCTTCCCTGTGCATCCTTCGTGTTCCCTCAGCTGCCCTGTTTCCCTCCCTTGGAGGTCCCAGGCAGGGAGGAGGCAGGCCAGGTGTCTGGTGTGGAGGCCTCTGGGTCATGACCTTTTAGAGCCTGCCTTGTTTACATCTCAGGCTGAGGCACAGGCTGCTCTGGACTCCCACCTAACTGTCCCCTCAGTCCCTTCCTTTAGGGGGTGCCCCAAGCCCTCTGGGAGTAGGAGCTGGCTCCTGGCTGTGCTGGGCCTTGGCTGGGATAAGGGGCACCCCCCTCCGCTGCTGGACGTGCAGGTGGCCAGGTAGCTAGAGACCGCAGAGGGGTGCAGGACGGTAGCCCTAGACAGAGCACACAGGCCTCTCCTCAGCATCAGTAGGCAGCGTGAGAAATGGCCCTCGGGGCCTGGGGAGAAATATGCATGTCCCAGGCACATCCGGGGCTGAAGTGCAACACCCCCTGCCCTCTCGCCAGGTTTGCTTGGAAACCCCTCCACTGCCTGCTGCCCAGCCCTGCCCAGCCCTGGTCTCCAGGGCCCCAGGCCCTTCTGCCTAAGCACCATGGGCTCCTCAGGACACTGGGCGAAGGAGCAACCCTCCCCAGCCCGCTGCTGCTCCGTTCTCATTCTCCAGCGCCCCTGTCGGGCTGGAGGTCGGGACCCTGGGGTTTTCTAGCCCTCTGCCCCATCATATCCGCCCTCCCCAGGGAAGAGGCTGGAATCTGAGGCAGGAAGAGAACAAGGCCTGGCTGTGCAGCCTGGGACAGCCATTGAATCTTTCTGAGCCTTAGTTTTCTCATCTTTAAAATGGGAGTGAGGAAAACTCACACTCTATTTACTGCCTTGGAAGGATATCAACCACTCAGCCTTGCTGAGTGAAAACGGCAGGGCGTAGTACAGAATGCTTTGAAGATGTTCTGGAAGGATGTCCAATAAATTGTGGACAGAGGGTTATCTCTGGAGTATGGGGGTGGTAAGAGAGGGACAGAGCAATGGGTGGCAGGGGTGGGGGGAGAATGTTCACTTTTGCTTAATATACCTTGAGCTTTGTTTCAACAGGTAGGTATGCACTTCTTTCCTAATAAAAAAAAAAAAAGGTAAGGATTTTATTTTATAGCGTTGTCGCCAACTTTACATGTTAATGTATATTTGTTGAATGAATGAATGAATGAATGAGACCCAGGGCATGTCAGGACAAGCTGCTCTTTTTCCCTGCAAGCTAACTCGGACTCAGGTCTTCTCTCCTCACTTGTCTGCTCCCTTTGCCTGAAGGGGTTAAAACAGCAGCACTTCTGGAGCAGAAGTCCAGAGAGGCCAGAGGCCGCGAGGCCACAGTGGGACGCGTGGGATGGCATCCAGGCAGCATCCCCCACCCCGCCTCATCCCCACTTGTCTCCTGGTTGCAGTGGCTGTCCGGCAGGCCACTAGGGCCGCCCACTCTGCTCAGCTCAGGACCTGCTTCCAATTATCCATGAAATCTGAGCTGGAAGAGACCTATTAAAGGCCCATTTAGTTTGATCCCCCTGGGGGCCAAGGATCTTTTCCGGCGACATCCCCCTCCTTGTCCGACTGGGACTCCAAGCCCTTTGGATGTTATCTCCTCCTGGGTCAATATTGTGACAACTCCAGCTGTGACCCAGGCCACCCTGGAGCCAGAGCTGGTCTGGGCCTGGTGAGGTTGGGGGGGGGGGCGGGGAGCAAAACCAGCTCCCTTCCCACCTTGGGGCTCCCACCGCCCACTCTCCTCCTCTTTCCCTCTCCCCAGCTGCAGCAGGACCGACTCACCTCCAGCCAGAGCCCTGCCTGGCCAGCGCCTCCCTTTCCAGGCTGGTCTGCAGGTTGCCTTGGCTCCTGGGCCGGCCTGGTCGTCTCACGGGAAGCTCCTCCTGGTTGGGACTGTCTTTCCCATCTTCCCAGTCGTGCCTGGTACAAGAGTGCACGTTTCATAACGGCCCATTACATAAGAAATGATAAATAATGGTGATTAACGACCTCCTCCCTCGTCCCTGGGCTCGCCTGGGTCTGGGTCGGACCTCCCAGGGAAGGCTCAGGCTCCTGGAGGAGGAGGCCGGAGCACAGGGCACAGGGGGAGGAGTGGGGGAGACCCACTCTCCCTCCACATCCTCCCCAAGCACCTCTGCATGTCCTCTCCCATCAGCCACTCCCTAGGGAATGAGAGGAAGCCACCAGGGAAGGCAAGGCAGGGGCCCCAAAGCTCTGCAGGAAAGGGGGACCCCAGCACCCACGTGGTGGCCCCCAGGGATCCTTTAACCCTGCCCCAGGACACACTCTCCTGTCCAGTTGGCCTGGTCTCCTCGGGACCACCCTGGTGGAGGAACATGCCTACCGAGGCCATGGTCTCCCTGCCCCCAGGCTCCCTGCCCGGTTTGGGCCTCTAAGCACCTCTAGTGGATGGAGGCCCAGGCTGCACTCCAGGGACCTGGCAAGACTGGGCCGGGCCTTTGGGGTGGTCTGCTGGGATAATTTGTGGCTGCTTTCCTGAACTCTGGAGTAGTAGGGAGGGAGTGAGGAAGCCACTTTGGGGGCATGGCTGGGGCAGCCACTAGGAGGTGAGAGGAGGGCAGCAGGAAATCGAGGATAAGAAGGTTCCGGAGCAGGGAGTGGAAGGAAGGAGCTTGGGAGCAGTGCACAGGAGTACGCCTGGCCAATCCCCCCACCAGACTCCCCTCTAGGCCCCCTCAGAACCGCAGAGACCATGGGACAGAGCTGGGACTGTGGGGGGAGGGGGCGCTTCTAAAGGTCATCTGGGCCAGCCTCCTGCCTCCGACCACCTCCACCAGCCCCAGGGGTGGATGCGGACACAGATTGTGTGGTCTCTGTCAGTGGAGGACTCCTTCCTTAGATCCAGACGAGCCTTCCTGGCTGCACTCTAAACCTGCGTTTCCCTGCTCCAGCTGAAGTGGGTTCACACAAATGGATCCTCCCTTAGCGTTAACTTGTTGCTTTGTTCCTCCAAAGTTCACTCCCCAGAGGAAAGAGCATTAGATCTGGCATCTGCTGGGTACTCTGGTCCTGTCACTGTCCCCACTGCCAGGGCACAACATATGCAGCTCCTCACAGGCCCGGAGAGGGATCCTGTTGCCTAGGCACCAGGGCAGAGCCACCATCTCTGGCTGGACCCATGTTGAGCCCTCCTAGTCCTAGGTGCCAGTTTGGTGGGGACGGGGTGTGCTGAGGACTGGAGGCCAGGGGCCAGGCCACCATGAGGCCAGACCCCTGCCACTCACAGCTGCTCACTGCTGCAGCCCCACGACCTCCCAGGAATGCTTCATTTATCTCTGTCCAAAGTCAGGATGCGTGTGCAGCCCACCTCACTCCCCGGGAGGTGGGGGCTGGGAGGTGTGGAAGGCAGAGTGACTGGCCTTGGCCTTCCCCAGTGGCCCCAGCTGGGCAGAAGGAAGCACACCAGTCCACACACACCCACATGCACATAGAGATTCGCCTGCACAGGCAAGCACACACCTTCAATCCGCGTACACGCAGGCACACGCTTTGGCATGCGTGCACAGGCTCGCGTGCACATGCACACACCCGCTTTCACACAGGCACAGGCGCAGTCATTGCCACACTTAGGCCCCATGTCTATGTACATACTCGCTCATATCTCCGCACGAACATATACGTATGTTCATTCACACACAATGACACACTTCATGTGCACACATATAGGGACATTAATGGGAGGCTGTCAGCTGCGGCTCGCTTCAAATTTATGGAATATATAGCGTGAGAATTCCAAAGCCATTGGCTGTAGGGAGCAGGGGCAGCGGGAGAGTGTGGAAGAGGAACCCTGTGTTCCTCCAGGGCGCCAGGAGACCCCAGGCCTTGCCGAATGGGGAGTTTCAAGAGGTGAACATAGTGGTAGGAGGAGGGGTGGCCTGAGCGGGGGTGGGGAGGGGGGAAGGCTCAGGCCAAGTTCCGCAGAAGGCCAGGAGGTGGCTGATTGGAGTGGAGGGTTCTCTGGCACAGCCCAAGGGATGATGAAGCCAAAAAGTGCAGAAGTGCTTTTTGCAGTGGGGAGCAATGGAGGAGTTTTGAACAGGAGAGTCTAAGGATCAGAATGGCTCCTGGGGAAGCTTCGTCGACTCGGTGCCTGCTGTGTGCGTTGTGCTAAGGGAGCATAGAGGGGACAGCGAGTGATGCTGCTTGGAGCAGGTGGGGAGGAGCAGGAACAGCTTCCTACTGGACACGGACCTCGAAGGATGGATCGGAGTTGCCCAGACAAGGAAGGACAGGAAGGATGACCAAAGCTGGCAGCTGTGTGTGCGCGGCGGGGAGGGGGCTGCGCTATTCATTCATGCGTGCCCCACAGAGTGGAGCACAGGTTGTCCCGAGGAGCTGAACACAGTGTCTGTGCCAGAATCAAGGAGTCCAGGCAGCTCGAACAGTCCCCCAGGACATGCAAAAATAAGCAAGTGAACATCGCCTGATGCTGCCCTAGGCCAGGCTGACCTGACCCCAGGGAGGAGGGGAGCTGTTTTCCTGAATGAGTGGGAGCCATCAGGGAGGGGTGCCAGGGCTAGTTGGCTGGCCTGCCAGAGGGACCACTCAGGTCTCAGGGCAACAGCCAACGCATGGAGGTATGGGGGGCTACCTGGCCCTGATCCTTTGACACATCCCCTCCCTGGGAAACATCGTCCAAAGACATTGGCCCCAGCCCCCACCCACTCTGCCCCCACCATCCTGCTGCGGTCGCGTAGCTGCGGGCCCTCTAGGCTTCAGCCCCACCACAGCCCCATCTCCAGCCTCCATCTCTTCGGAGGGGAGAAACACCACATCCCAGCTGTCTGTCCCAAATCCACCTGGAGGCCAGCCAGCTTGGCCAAAGCCCAACTTATTTAGGCCAGACCCAGGAGACACTGCCGGGAAGAGGCAAGGACTAGAAGAAAGCGACTGGGCCAAAGATGGGCCCCTCTCTGGGACCTACCCAGTTGGGTTTCTCCTGGCACAACCATGGGTTTGCCCATTGCCATGCACTTTTGAGCCCCTGGTCCCTGGGCTGTGGGCTCTAGGCCTCTCTGTGCAGTCCTAAAGAGATGCAGGTTGCCATGACAACTGGCTGTTGGACTCCACCCTGATCTCCCAAGGCCCAGTGTCCTGGCCTTGAGCCCTGCTTGGGACAGAAGCGAATCTGGTTGGGAACCCGGAGTCCTGTCTTGCAGACTTGAAAGCTTGTCAACAGGCTTAGGCAGAGACCCTCACTCTGAGAACAGCTCTCTCCTTCCTCGCAGCCCTCACACCCTCCGAAGCCAACAGCTTGCATCAGCAGCAACAGCTGCTACAGCCCCAGGGGCAGCCTGAGGCCACCCCATGGTGGAGGAAGGTGAAGGGAGGCTGGGTGTGTGGGGCCCAGGACTGCTTTACCCTCCCTTGTTCTGGTCAGCAAGGACCTCTCGTCCTCCAGCCCCCAGCCCCTGAACAGGCCCCCCTCCCTCAGCTCTGTCCTTAACCCACCAGCTCCCAGCCGGAGACACTCTCCTGCTGCCCATAGCAACTGGGGGCCACAATGAGAGGCACCTCCAGAAACACCCACTGACGGGAGGTTTGCCACATTCCATGCGAATTCCCTCTTTGCCCCTTTTGCCCCCTAGAAAGAAGGGCCAGAGAAACCCAGCCTCAGCGGAGCAAAAAGCAGGACAGAGACAGCCAGGGGAGGAGAGAGGCAACCATCTGAGAGACAGTCCCCAAGGACACCAGGTCAGAAGGCAGGAGAAGAGGACGCACACAACAGAGGCTCAGGGTCAGGCGGCACCCGGGAGGGGCACTTGGGTGCTCCCAGGAGGGCAGGGTGGCCAGTGCTGAGACGATCTACTGAGGGCAGCGCCTGGCCCCTTCCCCCTCCTCACTGCTTCTCTTGGCCAGGCCTGGGGCTCTGGAAAGTCACCTGCTGGTAGTGATGGGAATGAGTTTAGGGTGTGAGCTTTGGAGTCAGACACTGAGGTCTGCCCATAACAGGCTGGGTGACCTAGAGCAACGGTCCCTGACCTTTTTGGCACCAGGAACCAGTTTCATGGAAAACAATTTTTCCACTGACCAGGGATGGGGGAACGGAAGGGCTCTGTGGCCCAGTCCCTAACAGGCCATGGACGGATACCGGTCCGCAGCCCAGGGATTGGGGACCGCAGACCTAGAGCAGGTAGCTTCACCTCTCTATGCCTTGCTTTCCTCATCTGGAAAACAGGGCTACTATGGCACCACTATTCTTACGAGACTTAAATAAGTTAACATGCATAACGCGTTCAGCAGACTTCCTGGCACCTACAAGCAATCTCTAGGTTAGGTATTATTACTTTTCTACGCTTTGATTTCCTCGTTTGTCGAAGGGATAGTAATGCACGTAGTTCCAGAGCTGTGAGGACTGGGTAGAGTGAGCCCCATGAGATGGTACCTTCAGTAGATGTCAGTTCAGGGGCCCACCCCAAGCCTGTCTGCCCACCGCACACCCCAGGCCCATGGCTTACTCCGTGGCTGAGGCCCTAGGGCAGGCCTTGTGCCCAGTCAGCAACAGGTGGCAGGGCCGCCGGGGCACAGGTGCAGCCTTGCAGGGGATGTGGAGGG
This sequence comes from Indri indri, assembly GCA_004363605.1. Lineage (NCBI taxonomy): Eukaryota > Metazoa > Chordata > Mammalia > Primates > Indriidae > Indri > Indri indri. The sequence continues at coordinate 8,224 of RJWJ010004460.1, forward strand.
TGGTCCCTCCTGCTTCCTTCCCCCAGCTGCTGGCTGGGCAGGCTGCGCCTGGGAGGAAGGCTGGGCGGAGGAAGGCTGCAAACACAGCCACGTGTGGCTAGGGGCTGAGTAAGCACCCCGCTTCCTGCCGCCACCGTCAGCAGCTCCAGCAGCCGTGGCCAGTGGGCGGCTCACAATGCTTGCTTCGGCAGGCCATATGAGACCGGGTAGGGTCACTTCCCTGAATTGTCCTCAGTGCCGGCTCCTCCCAGCACACCTGGCCGGCCTGCCTGGTGGCCTGGAGAACCATGGGGTGCCCAGTGCGGCATGAAAGTGCCATCCTGGGTGGCAGCCAGGGCCCAGGCCTCACAGGCCAGGAGGCAGGGCCTTGGCTGGGCACTTGCTCTGGGTCTGGACACAGCACAAGTCTGAGGCCTGCAAGAGAGCCAGGCTGGGTCTGAGTTTTGGCCCAAGCTCACTATGCCCTCAGTCAGGCAGCAACATGAGCGACCTCTGTGCACAGGACTCTACACCAGGGCTGGGCTCGGGCCACCCTCCTTGCAGCCCTTCCTGGCAACATCTGTCACTATTTTGGTGGGCTTGGGGGATAAAAACGCCCCAGCAGACACACGGCCAGAAGAATTGCAAGTGGCCAATACTCATTTGGAGAAATGTCCAACTAGACTGGCTAATAACCAAGGAAATGTGGGTCCAGAGCCAACCCTGAGGCATGACTTTCATGAATCCGATGGGCAAAGACATCAAAGAACAATAATGCCAGGGTGCAGGGATCTTGTCACTCCTAGACATCGCAGGAAGGGACGTACACTGAAACAACCTTTTTGTAGGGCAACCTGCCAATAAGCATCAAAAGCCTTTGACCCAGAAATTCTACTTCTAGGAATTTAAGGGACACAAGCAACAAATATGTATAAAGATGCTCATCACAGCATTGTTAATAATGGAGAAAATATTAGATATAACCTAAATGCCCACTTACAGGTGAGTTTGAAAAGAAAAATTTAACCATGCAGTGGTGAGTTTTCCCTGGGTGTGTGACTGTTCAAAGTTACACCAGATGGTACACTCCCAAACTTTAGTGTGCATGAGAATTCCCCGGAGAGCTTGTTAAATTGTAGGTTCTGATTCAACGGGTCCAGGATGGGACCTAAAATCCTGCATTTCTAGCAAGCTGTCAGGTGACATCAACGCTGCTGGTCCCAGATCACACTTTGAACAGCAGGGTTGTAGAATTTTCACTACTGATAATGCGAAGGCATTCCCAAAACATGATAAAATGAAGAAAAGCATGCTGTAAAACACTATGATGCCATTTTCACAAGGAAAAAAATATGCATGCATAGAAAAAATCTAGAAGGATATACCATAAAATATTAATGGGGGTAATGAGATTGGGTGATTTTTATTTTACTCTTTATGCTAATTTGTGTTTTCCACAATGAATATATATTAATTGTTTAATTAAGACAAAGTTGACGTGATTTACTGCTAGGCCACATCCCCAAATGGAGAAGGTGGGTCTCGCTTGCAGGGAAGCGCTACAGGACCAGTTATGAAAAGTTATGTCTCTTGGCGCAGAAGCCAACCCTGAGCTGCAAAGGCCTGGCTGGGCAGAGGGCTGGGAGCAGGGATCTCTTGACCTGGCCCATGAGGATGATGCAAAGTGTAGGAGGAACTCCCAGGTGGTGAGCTGTAAGACAGGCTGTCCACATGGAAGCTGGCACAGGACAGGAACTGAGGCCCCAGCCCAACACACGGGCAGGGGGTTGGCGGGCGGTTGGGGGGTTGCAGCCACAGTCTCAGTCTCTGAACTCATCCCTAGTCCTTCAGTGTTTGCTTCCCCTTTGACCTTCCTTCCCCTGAGTATCCACTGGAACCAACGAGGTGGTAGCAGCAGGAATCAGAAAGAGAGACCCCAGGGGGAGATGAATGTGGTTTTGAGGGCAGAGATTGGACTCCCAGGATCCTGCGGAATTTCTTCTTCCAGGACCGGCCCCCAAGAGTCCAGGTTTCAGTTCACTTGGGGACAGGTTTCTTCTACAAAATGGATATTACGTGCTCTTCCGTGAGGACGGGGTTACTCCAGAGAGGGTGACCCAGCGTTTGCTCAGTATTTTGTGGGGTAACCTGCTGGGTGACCTTGGCTGGTCCCTACAAAGCTCACTAGCTGAGGTTTCTCAGCCATATTAGAAAATACTGTTTTGTGTTCTCCACAGGGCTGTGAGCCTCAAATGCTTTAAAAAAAAGAAAAAAAAATCTCTTTGCAAGTTGTAAAAGAATGTGCCAGTGCTGAAAAGTCTACGTATCCTTTTCATTCTTTTCCAGAGAGAAGATGGTGTGGACCTTCCGAATTGCCCTTGGTGGCTCGCCAGCCTCTGAGGCTCGGCTCCAACGACACCCCATCCACCCTGACTGTGGGCTTGAAATGTCGTTTTTCCTATGCCACTGGCTCGTCTCACGGATGGACGTATGAGATGTTTGGGGGTGTGTGAGATGAATGTAGCTGGACTTGAACACGGAGTGAGGAAACTGTCCCCTTTCCAGTGCTCTCCCCAACCTTCTAATGAGTAAAAAGAAGGCCTCATCTGAGAGCTAATACGTCTCTCACGCCTCACGAACACTTCCTTTTAAACAAAAATAAAACAGGCCTCGGCCTCAGAGTCGTCCTCGGCAACATCCAGCTGTAATTTAATTGGTTTTTACAGTTAGCTTTCTATTTAAGGTACTGGTATAAAATTTCCTTTAAAAATATTTTTAAGTAAAAAAAATAAAAGAACTGATTTAAACAAATGCAGTAGCCCGCCCTTACCCATGATTTTTCTTTCGACGGTTTCAGTTACCTGCGGTTCAGTACGATAAGATGTTTTGAGAAAGAGGAGAGAGAGAGAGAAGGACTAGGTTCACGTCACTTTCACTACAGTATATTGTTATAATTGTTCTATTTTATTATTAGTTATTATTGTTAATCTCTTACTTTACCTAATTTATCAATCAAACTTTATCATAGGTATGTGTATAAGAAAAAACATAGCATTATATAGGGCTCAGTGCTACCTGGGTTTTTAGGCATCCACTGGGGGTCTTGGAACGTGTCCCCATGGATAAGGGGACTAACTGTAGAGAGACAGTCATGCAGGTGTATTCAGACATGGCAAGCATCACGCATGTGGCACACGGTTATTGAACATTTTGGTCTCTGGAGAGATGCAGACACCCCCAGGAGGAGTGGTATCTCCAACAGACTCTTCCAAGACCCTCTGATCGCTGCTTTACTGGCTCTGTGTCTTGGGGGGATTCCTCGGCTTGTCTTCCGTGTACTCCGGGGTTTTCAGCTCCTCAAAGTATCCCTCAGGCCTCAGAATCTCTGCTGGTGTCCAACGCAGGGCCTAGAACAGGGAAGGGGTCATTCACACAGTGCTAAGAGGCCCAAGGCCAGAGGTCAGTCTCCGTAAGGAACCAGGAGACTCAGTTCCGGTCCCAACAAGCCACCCTCACAAGCTGTGTGGCCCTGGACAAGTCCCTCAGCCTCTCTGAGCCTCCATCTCCTTACTCACCTGCCTCTCAGTGGTGTTTCCAGGACAGGAAGTATGTGAGAGGGGTATGACATCATACGTGTCTGAAGGGATTATTGATGTTGTTATTGGTTGTATCATAAATCCGCTGTCACTGAAGACCTTCCCAGTGCAGACAATGAGAAGTGAAAATGAGGCAGGAGGAAAAGGCCCCGGAGGTGGTGAGATGGGACTAGAGGCGGGAGGGCTGGGCCCCTCCTTCCCAATTTGATCTGGGTGTGGGGCCCTCTGGAAACTGCCCTTGTGACCTCAGCAAAGGCCTTCCCTGCCACTGCGGCTGCCCCATGATGCCTGGTACAAAAAGCATGATCCAGGGGTGGAAACCTACCTAACAGGTACAATGAACACCATTCGGGTGATGGGCACACTAACAGCCCTGACTTAAGCATTATAAAAGCTATCCGTGTACCAAAAACATTTGTACCCCCTTAACATTTTGAAATAAAATAAACAAACAAAAAACAAACAAAACAAAAGCCAAACAAACACACAAACAAAAAAGCATGATCTTTGGAATCACATGACTAGTGTTCAAGTTCCAGCACAGCCGCTTGCTGGCTGGGTGACCTGAAGAAAGTTACTTAACCTCTCTGTGTCTCATTATTCTCACTGCTAAAATGGGGCCAGTGCCAACCCCCCAGGGCTGTTGTGAGAATCGAATGAGATCATACATGCATACACGAGGCCTGACACGTAGTAAGTGCTTGGTCAATATGGGCTTCAGGGAACTCTGCAGGTTCCTGGAAGGAAGACGCCGAAGTGATTCAGGTGCATGATGTCATCTGTAGCACTTGATTCGTCATTCGGGAGAACCGGCCTCCCCAAAGCTTTACTGACCTGCGGCCAGAGCTGGGAAGTTAGAGAGTAAAACTGCAGATGGCAGCTTCCAGACCCGGCTCCACCGCCACCCCCACCCCCACCCCATTACACCCAAAGCGGGAGCCGATCCTGCCCCTCAGGGCCCCGCTCTTTGAGATGAGGGGAGCTGGAGGCAGAGGAGGATATTTGGAGGAGCAGCCAAGTGTTCTTTGACTCATAGAAGAACCCGGGGCCTGAGGGGCCAGCTGGAGGTTCGCTGTCTGTCTGCCGAAGGCTCCGCTAGACTTTGTGTCTCCTCCGCCCCTGGGAATCCAACCATGAGAGGAACTAATCTGGCTCCCCTCTGCACCCCTTGCCCCCAACACAGTTTCCTTCCTGTGCTCTCTGGGAGATGAGAGCTGGGAAGGGAGGGATGCGTCGGGGGAGGCTGGTCCAGCTCAGCTGGGCCGCAACATCTGCATCCTTCGCAGTGGCCTCCCCGTTCCCACTTAGAACTGGGAGGGGATGGGAGAGTCCCAGTTCTTCCCAGGAAGCAGTGACATGACTCACTTCCCAGGACAAGCCATGGAAGAATGCAGCCTTTTTTCTGGGATACTCATACAGAACCATGGAACTCATTTTCTCACCTTTGAAATGCAAAAGCGTGAAATAGTTTTTTTGTTTGTTTGTTTGTTTGTTTGTTTGTTTGTTTGAGACAGAGTCTCACTCTCTTGCCTGGGGCGAGTGCCGTGGCGTCAGCCTAGCTCACAGCAACCTCAAACTCCTGGGCTAAGCAATCCTCCTGCCTCAGCCTCCCAGGTAGCAGGGACTACAGGCACGCTTCACCATACCCGGCTAATTTTTTTTTTTCTATTTTTAGTTGTTTGGCCAATTTCTTTCTATTTTTAGTAGAGACGGGGTCTCACTCTTGCTCAGGCTGGTCTCTAACTCCTGAGCTCAGAACTATCCGCCCGCCTCGGCCTCCCAGAGTGCTAGGATTACAGGCGTGAGCCACCATGCCCGGCCAAAAGCGTGAAATAGTTTTAACAGAAAACTCCAACATAACAGTGGCTTAAACAAGATAGAATTTACTTCTCCTTCACATAAACTCATTCTGGATGTAAGCAGGCCAGGGATGGTACGGCAACCCCACAAAGTTTTCAGGGATCCAATTTCCTTTCAACTCAATCTCATGGTCCAGGATGACTTGCAAGAGCGCCTACCATCACGTTCGAGTTCCAGGCAATGCTTGGCAGATAGGGAAGAAGTAAGACATGCACCTTCCTTTAAGGATACTGCCCAGAGGTCAAACCCAACATTTTCACTTACACCCAGACCCTGAGAAGTCCTAAGGGGCAGGGATTGGTGAGAACTGAGTTACAAGGCCACAGCCAGCTCCAAAGAAAGCTGAGAAATGAACTCCTTTATCAGGGTGACATTGAGTCCCATCTGTCTCATCCCACAGCCACTGTCCTGATTCAGGCCACCCTTAGCTCTGCAATAACCACATATCTGGTCTTCCTGCTTGTAGGCCAAACCCTCCACCTGCCCACAGTTGTTTTTCCAAAATATATATCTAGCTATATCACTCCCTCACTCAAGAACCTGCAATGGCTCCCTGGAGCCCTTGGAATGAACTGTGAACTCTCCGCATGGCCTTCAAAGCTCTTCACAACCTGATCCCAGCCTTCCCCTCTAGCCTCACATCCTGGCAGAGCCCCTGCCCTACTCCGCACACAGTCTAGCCCCACCGGATTCCTCAGTGTTCCTCACATAAGCCACACCTTGTCAAGATACCGTGTTTGACCACAGTGTTCTTTCTGCCCTTCTATTCCTGATGACCTGCAATCCATCCTGTGAGATGCTGTGCAGGCATTACTTTCTCCACGGGAGACCTTTCTTGCTCTCTCTGTGGACCTTCTCAGAAGTCTCTGGAACACTCTAGCCTTCACATGCCTGAAGGCACTCGAGAGGACAGGCCACCTGCAGCGTTCAGAGCTGCTCACCTGCCCGCGACCATGAGTCTGCGTCAGAGGCCCTGGCAGTTTTGTTTTGCACGGACTTGGGATCGTTTACGACAACCTTGAGTCTTTCCCTCTGGACGGGAAGTTCCTCAAGGGCCATCACTGTCTGGGTGTCCCCAGCACTGAGCCCAGAGCTGGCACTGAGAAGGGCTGATTCACGAAGGACCCACGGAACACGCAGTTTCTTCTCTCCCCCATCCCCAGCTCAAGCCAACCCTGCCAGGGGCCCCCACTCTTTGTCGGGGGCCAACTCAGAGTCTGCCGCGAAGGTCCGCTGGTCCCGCTGATTTGCCCAGCCCAGCCCCCCTCCCTCTGAAGTACAGATGACAACTGGCCAGGGCTAACACTCTAAGGGATGACATTAAAATGGAACAGACACAGGCCCTCACGGGGTCCTCACCCACATCCACGCTGCTCCAGTTATGACATGTTTAGTCTATGCTGTCTCCACTGACTGCCGGATCGCTAACAGAGGCAGCGTCATTCCTGACAAGGACAGAAGCCCCTTGCCATCCCATGGGCCCTTGGGATCAGGGTGAGCGCTGTCTCTCCTGCCAAGCTGACACTCCAGAACTTCACCCTGCTGCCAGCTCTGAGACGCCGGGTGACAGCCGTCAGGGCCAGACTGGCTGCCTCCCCAGACTCTGCAGCCTCTGGACACAGTGTGTGGAGGCTGGGGGCTGCTTCCTCTGCCTCTGAAGACATAGGGACCCCAAGTGCCTCCCCCAGTTGCTCAGAGAGGTCCTTCGACTGCTACCCAGAAAGCAGGCCTTGCTTTTTTCCCTTTCGGGGAGTTCCTGCAGGAGACTTTTGTCACACTGCCACCTTGAAGACATGGCTAGGGTATTAAAACCTCCTCCCCCAAGAAGCCTCAGACCCTGATTCTAGGGCCCTGCTCCCCTCCCCTTTTACAGAATCTTCCAGCTGGGCTTGGCAGGGATGGTTAGGATACCTAGGCCAGGGAGATCCAATGTTTATTGCCCACCTTTGTACACGTGTGCACCCCTGCGTGCGCGCGCACAGACAAACACCAGCATCCTCTTCCCCACCCGTTATGCTCCCACAGCACCCTGCGCCTCCACTGTGGTCCTTCAGATGCTAATCGTAATTATCTGTGAGTGTCTGTGAACGAGGACCGTCCCTGCCGTCTCCCTATGTGCCTGGCACAGGGCAGAGGCCCGGGGACACCGGTGCCCTCTTCTCTCCCATCTCCCCCCAGATCCTCGCTCCATGAAGAAGGGGGTCTTTGAGTTGGCTCCACCCTTGGAGGCAGAGGAATCCTACAGAAGATGCTCCTCTTCTGAGATGGCTTCCCCGACTGCTCACCGTGTGGGTTCTGCTTGAAGCTCGGTGGAAATTTGTTTCCTCCAGGAAATAATCATAGTGGCTGCAGTTATTAGCACTTACAGAGACCTGTGCTACATGATCGACTACCACTTCCTTACCTAGGCCACACGGCCAGCCTCTGAGATGGGTTAGGAAGCAGCAACTTGCCCAAGGTCCTGCAGCTGGTGAGAAGCAGGCTCTTAACCCTGCCTGACACTGCTTCCTTCTATAAGCCGCAGCTGGTCCTCGTCCACCCTCTCCCTTCTGCTACTTGCTGGCTGTGGCCTTGCATGAGGGAGCTCACCTCTCCGAACCTCCAATTTCTTGTCTGAAATGTGGAGACAATAATATTAATACTTCCCTTGAAGGTGGTTGGGAGATCTCTGTATGTCAAGCATAGAGAGCAGGGAGCCTGGCACACAGTAGGTGCTACATGGGCAGCAGCTACCACCTGCCAACATCCCTCAGGCCACCCCGGCAGAGTGGGGGAGGAGGAAGGGGTGACCTGCTGTCTGGTCTGAGTAGAACCACCCAGCTGTCGACTGGGACAGCTCCGAGCTACTGGCGGGCTCTCCGTTTCTCCAAAGGCTCCGTTCCACATCACAGCCAATTAGTCACAAATAGCTTCCTCTCCTCGTGTATCACTTACGCTACAGAGAGAAAGGGGTGATTGTTCCTGAGGAGGAAGGTCTCCCCGGCCCCTCTCACCAGAGCAGCTGACAGACGCAACAGGGTTGAGAAGAGGGCTTAGGAGGAGAAAGGGGCACAGTCGCGGGAAATGAGGGTGCACGTGGGAAGGCACCGGCGAGTGTCCACCCCCGGTGGGCAGCAGACAGGCAGGGGACAAGGGCTCTGAAAGGGCCCTGGGCTGTAAGAGCAGAAAGGTAGCTCAGGGTGCCAGCTCGTGAGGCCGATTCCTCGATCCCTCGACTCCTCGACAGCAGCTTGTCAAGCAGCCCCCAGCCGAGGAGGGACTGCCCCCCTGCTGGGCAGTGGAGCACAGCAGGTGCCCGGCCCCTGGATGTCACAAGAGCTGCCAACACCGACACCACTGGGATCCAAACAAATGCCCCTCCTCAAAGCTGCCCTGGCTGGCTCTCCAGCCCCCAGGTTTCCAGAAAGCCCAGGCTGTCAAGGCTGGGGCCAGAAGGGCCTGGAAGGAGAGACTCAGTGACAAGGAGGCTGTCTGGACATGAGGTGCTGGCTGTGGTCCCCAGAGCCTCCACATGTCCTTGGTGGTCCTTGACTTTGCTGCCACCACTATGCGAGGTCCCTCCATTAAATCGTAGGGCCGAGCATGCACAGAGTCCCCTTTGTCACTCCTCTTAGCACAGCTGAGACCAGCTGGCATTTTCACAAAGGGCTTTACTAAATACTAAGGGAGAACAAAAGGGAAATAATTACAGAAAACACGAAAAACCCAGCCCTGGCTGCCAAGTTCCCAAAGTACAGGTTTCCATTCCTTTGGTGACAACACGTCGCCCCAGAGGCCTGGGACAAGGCCGTGGGCACCTCTCCTGGCTTCCCTTGTTCCCAGCCCTTGTGGTGGGTGCCATCTTGTTTCCCACCCCTGGAAGCCACTTGGTCACCCATGGGCTCTTGTCCTGGCCCCCTTCCAACTGGGCCCTACCCTAGGCCTCCCACTGGGTTATGGGCTCTAGCCTGAGACTTGAGCCTTGTTCCCTGGGGGCTGGTGGGACTGTGGTGACCAGCCCAGCACATGATTACACAGTAAGAGAAGGTGGCTCTCCCCTGCTCCCTCCCTCACTCTCACCAGAGAGGCCCACCCAAGTTGAGAAGTCTTGAGTGTGGGTTCCAGGAGGGGGTAACTCTGAGTAGCTGAAGGGCATTTGAGTAAGGAATGGGAAGACTTAGGACATTTCCCCGTGGGGAAAAGAGTAGACTCTGAGGACTGGTCCAACTCAACACACATCAATTAAGCCCTACTATGCACCAGGCACTGAGCGAGGTGCTGAGGATACGGGGTGAACAAGAGACACAATACCTGCCTCTTACATCTTACAGTCTCTGAGGCAAGACAGATAAGCAACCGGACGACTGTGATACTGAGGGCCAGGTGCCAGGAGGGAGGGGCATTCCAGGTGCCAGCGGAGCCTGGCTGAGGGGCATCTTACCCAGTGTCAGTGGTCAGAGAAGCCATCGGATCCTGCCTAGAAGAAGTGCCTGGATAGGAGAGCTCAGGGTCGAGGCTGGGGTGGGTCCACTGGAAATCCCAGCCTGGGAGGCAGGAGGAGAAGGCGGAGGCGGCCAACCAAGCATCTCATTGCTGGGGATGCCGGGCAGCTGGTGGCTATGATGCACGCTCGGCCTGTGAAGCGAAAAGGCCTTTGGCCTGGAGCTGCCCATTGTTGCTCTCTCTGCCAGCCAGGGAGAAGGAGAGTTTAGTCCTTGGACATTCCACTTCTCAGCCACCTCTGACCATACCCAAGTCCGGGGCCCAGGAATGGGGTCAGAAGGAGAGGGTGCGTACCCAGGGCCACTTGAGACACCTCTCCAGACGAAGATGCTGAATTGCTGTTAAGACAGAAGCCAAGGCTGAGTTGGGGAAATGTTTGGAAAGGCTAGACCAAAATGGGAAAGAGAGCGAGGACGCTGAAGCCAAGAAATTGAGATGGGTCAGGGCAGGTGTTTCGGGCTAAGACCATGACTAACAGCAGGTGGAGGAAGCCCTGTGTCTGTGGGCGGCCTTGGGAGCCGGGGCTGGCAAGGCCACCTGGCCTGCAGCCTGGGAGCCAGGGCCGCTCAGGGTCCCCTGTATTGTCACAGCCCCAACAGTGTTTCCGCAGCCCAGCCCCTCGAGTTTATCTGCACTTGCCCGACACCCTGCGAACAGGTCAGTCCCTAGGAGCAGGGCCTTCCCTCTCCTACGCCAACCGTCCAGAGTTTGTCAAGCGCCCACTCTGCTCCAGCAATTGAAACATCCAGAAAAGTTTGGAGACGTTGGTCCTGCTTTCAGGGTACCTGCAGTCTGGTTGGGAGACAGAGCTCGTGCTCACTGGAGAAAGATCTAGGCTTGATCCCCCTCACTGTTCCTTTCTTAGTAGCTAAATGACTGTTGGCAGATTAAAATCCCTGGGCCTCCATGTCCCCATCTTCAAAATGGGAATGATTAAAACCTCCTTCATAGGTTGTGGTCAGAATTCAATGAGCCGAGGTGTTTAAAGCACCAGGCACACTGCTTGGCATATAAGAGGTGTTCAATAAATGCTAGTTCTCTCCCTGAGACAGCAGTAAATGATTGTGGTGATAAACAATTGTTGTGGAATTATGGGCACTGACTCTACCGTCCCCTCAGCACTTGGAGCTACTCCGAGGTCACTACCCCAGTGACAGTAGACAGCTGATTGCCTGGATTGTGACTGTGAGAATTAGTGCTTGCATACACCTACGCATGAACCTCTCCATCCTCTTGTTCCTCTGAAAGTGGCAGAGTATAAAATTTTTTATTTTCTGTCTGTTTTGTGTCCATTCTGTCAAGCACTCTGCTCTGTAACTGTATTATTTCTCTAATACGAATGAAAAATTGAATTAGAAATCACGCCCAACAGCTACCATTTCTTGCACCCAGGAAGGCCAGTACTATGACGTAAGTATTGTCATGATTCCTGTTTTATAGATGCAGAAGCAGGTTGCTGAAAGCAAAGGAAGTCACTTGAGGCTGCGCGTGGCCACAAATGCAGCCACGGTGCGGGGAGCAGAGTGGCCGGCACACCTGCCCGGACCTGGCGTGAGCAAGAACGAACCTCTGTTCCATCCATGGAAATTTTGGAGTCCTCTTGGTCTTCACCACCTTGCCTACCCTAGCTGATTCATCTCACAACCAGGAAGCCAGGCTTAGAAGGGTAAGGTCCCCAGTTTAGTGACAAAACACTGAGGTGCACTTGTGAGAATCACAGAATTGCCCGAAGTGTGGAGTTCACTCAGGAGGGAAGAAAGAGAGCTTCGGCATCCTCAGCCAGCCGTGACCCCAGCCCCCCATGAATGTAAACTTCGATTCCCAGCACCTGGAGCGGTGCCTGGAGCATAAGAGGGCTCAAGCGATATGTGTCAAACAAAAGAAGGAATGAATGAATACAAACGCACACACATACACAACAGATATACTCCTATGCGTAAGTGTTCGAAACATCCAGTTACAGACAAGCATACACAATGCAGATTCTTAAATACACACACACTTGTGCATAATACACACCCAGGTCCACATACCCAGATCCGGATCCAAAAAAAGACACACATAAACACATACTATGTATACACAGATGTTGTGGGCAACATATATGATACAGATTTCTACAAACACACATCTCTACTCACCTTTGTACACACGCACCACGACCCTCCACAATGACCCAGGGCCCAGAAAGTAGTCTGTCTACCCCAAGAGCCCTAGCATGTTGGAGCTCATCAGAACGTTCTTTGCAGCCCCCGCTCAGCTGGCCAGTGACTGGCCCCAGGCTCCTGGACCTCTGGGCTTAGAGCTGGCCAGGCAGGGAGGCAGCTTCTCTGGCAGCCCCTCGTGGGTGGGCAGGCAGGCAGCGGACACAGAGGTCACTGGGGTGAGAGCCAGGGCTGCCCTGGCCTCCCTGCTCCTGGCTGGAATGTGAGCTGTAGGGGCCACCTCCCAGGCCTTCCTCCTCCCCCACAGCCAACCCCAGCCCCAGGCCCAGCCAACTCGTGACTCCCAATCCTGCCAGGTTCTTGCAGCCAGGGAGGTGGGAACAGAGGGCAGTGAGGGTGGTGGTGGTAAAGAATGATCGAGGACAAGGGAGGGCACACACAAATGCCCAGAGGTAGGCACAGTCGCGCATAGAAACCTGCCCAGATTTTCACACACAGAGATAGACGTACATGCGCAGAGACAGGCAGGCACACAAACTCACAATCCCACTGAAATACACATTCAGACACACTTCCAAACATACCCAGAGACACAGCAGACACACACACACACATAATCACACAAGCGTACAGAGATACCAAGAGACCAAACCCACACAGAGTCATATTTGGACGTATAGTAGGCGCGCGCACTCAGGACACGCAGAGACTCAGACGCATAGCACACGTGTATCTTCGCAGCCACGCACAAATGCCCACGCGCATGCACAGACACACACAAAGACCTTGTCGGGGTGCAGCAGTCCCTCCTCTGTCTAGGACCAGGAGGAAACCCCTGGGTTAGGCCACTGTCCACCCCACGTGGAGAGGTGGGCTGGCCTCGAAGGGTGGTCCTGGGAGGACTGCACCCCCCAGAGGAAGTAGTGCTGACACTAGCCAGGTGCCCTGAGGTGTCTCCCCTGGGCAGCCCACAGCTGGGCTGCCCTGCTGTCTGAGCGCCCCGGGGAGGAGGGTGGTGTATGGGGTGGAGAGACGGTGCTGGAGTCACGTGGCTTGGGTTGGGTTTTGTCTCTGCCAGTTGCTGGGACACACAGGGACGCAGGCAAGCACGTTACACACACTTTCCAAGAGTGCATATGTGCTCTACATGCAGCAGGGGCACTCTTGGAGGCTCGGTTTCTTCATCTATAAAATGGGGTTAGTCATCCCTTCTCTCCCGAGGAGTATCTGGATGGCATAGGAGGCCGTGAAGGGCCAGACCAAGTTGCTGCTTCCCAGGGATCCGGCGCTACGGTTCCTGCAGAGGCCACCAAAGTCATGAGCCCTGATGGCAAACGCTGGGCTCCACACCTGGATGCCCCCGCGCGAGGCGGCTGGCCCAGAAGAGCCCTGTCGCGGGGCTGGCGCCCGTGCACCGGAGGCTGCGGCGGGGCGTTGGGATCTGCTCCAGGAGCGCCCGTCGCCGCCGCGCGGCCGCCAGCCCCGGGCCACCCGCTCGGCGCTCCCGGGAAGCGGGTCTGGAACCTCGTCTGCGGTGGGCGGGGCCGGGCTGCAGCCCCGCCCCGCCTCGGCCCCTGAAACCCAGTCGCAGACAAGCTTCGGTCCCAGAAGGGAGCCGCTTCTGAGAAGCAAACTGCATCTTCGGCTACTGCCCCGCCACGAGAGGACCCGGGGTCGCGCTGGGCGCCGACGGACGCTCCGAGCGCCCCCACGCCGCCCCGCCCGGCCGGTCGCGCCCGTCAGGTTCCCCGGCCACAGCCGTACCTGCGGGCTCCTGGCTGCCTAGGACTTCCAGAAGATGCTCGAGCCACCGGCCGGGGACTCGGGGCAGCAGTGAGGGGGCCATCCAACGCCCCACTCAGCTCTTCTCCTCCTGTGCCAGGGGCTTCCCCGGGGGACGAGCATGGTGGTTTTCCCTTGGAGCCCCCTGGCCCGGGACGACTGAGAAGATGCCTGCCATGAGGCTGTTCACTTGCTTCCTGCAGCTCCTGGCTGGGCTGGCGCTGCCTGCCGTGCCCCCCCAGGTAAGAACTACCCCCACCCCCAGCCTGACTCCCCGGTCTTCCCATCCCAGCACCGGAATCAGGGGGCTCCGAAATCACAGACGCACTCCAGGGAGCAGCAACCCCAAGGATGTCCGCACACTTCCTAGGGGCCAGGCTGGACCTGCAGTGTCTGGGAAGAGACCTCAGGCTGGGCTGTCCTCAGGTCCTGGGGACTGTCTTGGCGGGGGCAGGGAAGCCACAGGGAAGGAGGGAGGTTTCCTGTCTGGCCCCTGGAGCCTAGTGGCTTTGCTAAAAGCATCTGTCCACTAATCCCAGGCAGGACCCTGGCCTTGTGGTCAGGGTCGAGGCCCCATGACCAGCCAGGCGTCCCCAGGACCTCTGACCTGGCCTGGTGGGGGAAGCCCGCCGAGGAGGTTAGTGGAAGGGAGGCTGGGCCCTGCCCCCATTGGGGCTCAGGGCTGAGCTGGGGGCTCCTGGGTGGGCTGGGGGTGAGACAAGGGGTCCCGCTGTGCCCTCTCTCCTGGGTGGGTGGCTGGAGGTCCTGAGTGCAGGGCCTGGGGAAGTGAGCAGGGCCCTTTTCCCAGGAGCCGGGTGAGTCTGGCTGGGAGCCAGCTTGGGCAGCAAAATCTTGACAAAGCCAGTGAGCTCCCTTCCCACTGCACTGCCCTGCTGCCCTGGAGTCCCCAACCCCAGCCCAACAGTGGGTGGGCTGGGCAGTCCCCCTAGACCGAGCAGGCCAGCCACCCGCCTGCCTGCTACAGGGCTGGCCAGAGGTGTAACGTTACCGGCAGCACCAGCTCATGGCGCCACCCGCTCCAGTCCCTCAGCTCCCACCAGCTGATCACCTCCCCCTGGGCTCTGGCACCCAGCCAAGGCGGGCTGTGCAGGGCCCAGCACGGCTGGCCTGGGGGCTGGGTAGAAGGGGGACCCACAAGATTGCAAGATCTTTGGGACACAGCCCACAAAAGTCTCTAAAAGCTTCTGGCCTCCCACCCTTTTCCGAATGAGGAAACTGAGGCCAGAGAGGGGTGGGACCTAGCCAGGGTCCAGTGGGCTTTTAGATGTACCTGGAAAGAGGCTACTCTGTGACACGGTAGAATGTGTGCCATGAGTGAGAAGGAGCTCAGAGGGCCTCTACCCTCTTGTCATCACAGCTGGCCCCAGAGTGCAGAGCCCCAGGGTGCTCCCCTCATCTCTGCACTTTTCTGTCCACAGCAGTGGGCCTTGTCTGCTGGGAACGGCTCATCAGAGGTGGAAGGTAAGCTGGCTAGGCTGGGGTGTATGCATGCTCACTCCTCTCTTCTTTCCTCCCAGGCCTCCGCAGAGGATGGGAAGGGGTTGGTATGAAGTGTGGGTGCACACTGATAAAAGCTGGGGAGAGTCTGCAAGCTAGACATCCTGACTGATGAAGTTGGCAGAGCCTGAGAGACCCCCCATTGTGACCCAGAGGCTGAGAGAAGTGTATTCCTGGCCAGGGTCTCCTAGCACAGACAGGGCGCTGGGGCCAGTATACTCAGGGTTTGCCAGGCTGAATCAGAGCCCTTTCCCAGCATGATGTAAGGGTGCAGATAGGGTCTCGGAGGGCAGGGTGGGCAGTGAGTGCTGGGGGCCAGAATGGGGGTCTGGGAGCTGGACATAGTGGGCAGGCAGTGAAGAGGATCAGGGAGGGGCAAGGGGCCCTCCCCAGCAGCCCAGCCCTGTGGAGCTGCAGGGATCTGACCAGGCCTTTCCATTGATTACAAACAGACAGACCATGAGTCGCGCCCTCCCTGGCCCCTCCACTCCCGCCCTGGGTTACATCAAGAGGGAATCTTCAAAGGGCAACGAGACATTTGCCAAAGAGACATACGTGCAGAAGGCAGGAGGCCAGTGCCAGGCCCCCTGCCTCACTCCTCCCTCCCTGCCTCTCCCAGACGTGCAGAGTGGCCACACACCACCACTGAGGGTTCCCACTGCGCCGTGGGAGAGGGAGCATGTGGGGACGTGCACATGCACACGCGTGATAGCTGTCTGGAAACACCCTCTGCTGGCCTGCCTGCCTGGCACCCGGCCCTTCCCGGGCCTGGCCATGCTCTGATGCCTGAGGCCCAGGCCCCTTGGCCACTGAGCAGGTGGGGGAGGTCCTGACTTCATTGCCACCCCCTTGCTGTGCCCTCTGGCACAATATGATGCTCTCTGGGATTTGGGAAGGGACCCGTCCCCCACCTCCACCCCATGCTCTTTTTGGTGCTTTTCGTGTAGTTCAGGCAACAGCTACCAAAGATGTCTGAACCTCAGTTTCCACATCTGTAAAATGAGAGCATTAGACTACATGATATCTAAGGGTTCTTCCTTTCCTAAGGGATCTGTTCTTTGACTCCATGGAGGAGACAAGGGTGCATATATTATCCAGGGTCCAGGGTGAGGAGGCTTGCAAGCGTAGATTCATCAGGTCAGCTCACCTGTCATCCTGATCAGTCAGGGAGCCTGTGTTGTGCTAGGGGAAGTACAAGCTGGCTTGGACCCCAGTTCTGAAAATCTGAACATGCCATCCGCTCCTGCTAACACCAGAGCATGGCCAGCCATGGACATTGATTTTTACTATTACTGTTCATGGCTAGGCATTTTCTACAGTTCCATGCTGACCGCAGGCCGTGAACTAGGAAGGCATTAGGATTCACATTTTATAGATGCAGACCCTGAGGCCCAGACAGGCCCTAGGGGTCGCTTAAAGCCTCAGAAACGCCTCAGTATATCTGGCAGAACCGGAGAGCTCCCAACAGCTCAGTGGCGGAACAGGCATGAGCATGGTGTCCCTTGTGGCAGGCTGGCTGTGTGCCCTGCCAGTGACCATGGAAAGGACACCTGCTGGGCTTGGGCTGGTGGCCAGCGGCTCTGCCCAGCTCTGTAGCCCCTCCCCAGTAGCCTCTGCAAAAGCTTGCTCTTGGGATTAAACAGTTCCTTTCTTGGGTCTCCCCTGTCCTGGGTGGCAGCTGGGAGATAGGTAGCCAGGTGGG
Organism: Indri indri; assembly: GCA_004363605.1. Lineage (NCBI taxonomy): Eukaryota > Metazoa > Chordata > Mammalia > Primates > Indriidae > Indri > Indri indri. The sequence continues at coordinate 25,308 of RJWJ010004460.1, forward strand.
AGGCTCACCCACAGGGCCGGCCCCAGGAGCAGCCCCTGGGGAACCGCGCAGCCCTGGCCTGGCGCCTGACTAGGCCTCAGCCTCCCGTTCCTCCTGCCCCACTCCCACCCCCACCCGGAGCAGGTCTGGGGCCAGCGGAAGTGCTCTCAGGAGCAGCTGAGCGGAGCTCTTTCCTGAGGGGCTCAGCCACATCTGGGAGCGGTCACTGTGTTCCCTCGGCCCGGCCCCTCACCCCGCCCCCTTTGTTTCTCCCTCACACCCAGCCTGGGGCCTCCAGGGATCAATTGCCCTCTTTCCTGGTGGCTGCCAGGTAAACCAAGCCCTGGCCCACCTCCTTCTGAGCCCTCTCCCAACACAGTTTGGCCAAGGGGCCGGGAAAGTGGCAGATTTTAGGGTTTCAGGGCCCTGGAGTCTGCGTGGTGGGATGTGGGGCTTTAGGCAGCTCTGCTAGAGCCGGCCGTGGCTTGGACAGCCCAGCTGGGTGGGAGTCTGTCTGGGGGATTGTGGGGGCTGGGGTTCCCCTTCTCTGCTGCTGTCCCCTCCCTGATGGCTGGTCCCAGGGCAGGAGCCTGAGCCTTGTGGGTACTTTGGCAGCTGGCTATTCCTCTGCTGTTATTTGTGTTTCCAAGGTGGAGATTAAACATTTAGAGTCACGTAGTGCTCATGAAGATTTTAGACTAAACACACAGCTCGAAGAGTTGGCGATAGGGAGGTGCTCTCTGACCCGGCGTTGCGCTTCCCCTGGGCTTCAGGGCCATTCATGAGGACAGAGGCCTTGTTTCCCACTTGGGTCCAGGGGGAGCATCCAGTGGCCTAGAGAGGTAGAGTCAGGGGAGGCCTCTGGATCCCCTCCCAGCCCCGGCCCAGCCCCAGTGCCCCTGAGCAGAGCGGGCAGGAGCAGCAGACACCCAGATAAGCACAGTTTATTGCCTCTGCGCTGCCTCCACCAGCTCCACGTGGACACACTGCCTCTTGGGTATTTTCCACCAGCTCGCAGCCTTTCCCGAGGGCCTCTGCTACGACTGAAGTTTATTTTTCTTCTGAGATTACCCTGAGGCTCATGTCCTCATACGCTCAGTGGAATGGACTTCGGCCCTTTCTGCCTCCGAGGCAGGGCCATGGAAAGAAGTGAGGGGTTGCTGGGAGAGGCCATTGCTCCATGGCAGAGGCTACAGGGCCCCCCACAACCTGGCTCCCCATCCTCCCCCTCCAGCTGAGATGACCACCAGATGTGGAGCCGGATGACCTGGGCCCGGGTGTGTTTTTCTGCACATGGCCCCAGATCCGGCTGGGCCAGGCTGGCTTGCGTGCGCTGAATCACAGACAATCTGTCAGCGTAGGAGAAACCTCAGCTGCCATCTATTCCTAGCCTTCTTTCTCTCCAGCTGAGGAAACTGATATTCCCAGAAAGATTAAGTGACTGCCCCAAGGTCACACAGCCAGGGTAGGGCCAGGACTAGAGGCCAGGACTCCCGGCCCTGGCCACTCCCTGTGAGCCTCTGTTTGGGGCGTGGCCTCCCACGCCTGTCCCTGAAGGAGCAGCATCTTTTGAGGGATTCCAGATCAGCGCCCAGAAGATCCCATTCACAACCACCGGGACATCGTGGGGGTCAGGGATGTCCCTGATAATCCTCAGTCATCTAATCAATCGGGAATGATGCAGCCTGTGTTTACGGGGCTTCTGCCGGTCCTCATAGAGCCTCAGTTTGGTTGTAAAGGAGATAAGAGTCCCCAGTGACCAAGATAAGGCAAGCCCTTGGGGCCAAGCTGTGCTCCGGGGAGGACATCTGTGCACGGTGGAATAGCTGACGAGGTGGGGAGGCGGCTGTGAGGATGGGGGTGAGCTTTATTTGGAGAGAAATGAAGAGAAGAAAGAACATCAGCCACGTGGACCACCAAGCGCTGGAGCCCAGAGCCAGGAGTCGCCGTGCTGCCGCGCTGGCTCCGTGCGAGGGCTGGTGGGATGAAGAGACGAGGGCTGGCGCACATGGCTGGATGTGGTCTGGGTCACCAGGCAGAGGAGCTGGCATAGAGTGGGGCAGGAAATGAGGCGGCCGTGGAAGGTGTTTGAGCAGCGGACTCAGGGAAGGCGACCCTCCCTGCAGAACTCCAGAACCAACTGTTTTTTGCAAGTTCCCCAAGACAGAAGCAGCACTGGGGCAGGCCTGAGAAAGCTCCAGAGGGCCTGGGGAGCTGCCAGGGCACCCTTCTCGGAGCACCATAGAACCAAGGCAGATGCAGGTGCCTGAGTTGAGAATAGAGCAGAGAGCTTGGGACACCGTGAGATTCTATCCCACGGGGATGTCTGTCCAGCAGATGAGCTAAGGGGCCAGCAGGCATCCTAGAGGGGCCACATCAGGGGCTCAGAGCAGAGGGAGCCCGCTTAGGGCTGGGGGCTTCCTGAGGGAGGGGGCGTGGGCTGAGCCTGGAAGACCCGTGGGGTCTGGAGAGCCAGGTCTGGGGCTTCAAAGAGCAGGTCTCTGCTGGCCTGACCCAGCCTTCTTGCCTCCTGACAGTGGTGCCCTTCCAGGAAGTGTGGGGCCGCAGCTACTGCCGGGCACTGGAGAGGCTGGTGGACATCGTGTCTGAGTACCCCAGCGAGGTGGAGCACATGTTCAGCCCATCCTGCGTCTCCCTGCTGCGCTGCACTGGCTGCTGTGGCGATGAGAACCTGCACTGTGTGCCAGTGGAGACGGTCAATGTCACCATGCAGGTAGGGAGGCTCTCATCCTCATGTCCCTGCCTGCCCCGTGGCCCGCACCCACTCAGAGGGCCCCAGAGCCTGCCCACTAGCAGGGACCCAGAGAGGCAGGAGGCAGGCCAAGGTGCCAGAACTGGAACCAGACTCCAGCACCCAGCACAGGGCCCCCGCCTTCCGTCATGGCTCTGAGCCCACAGCCCTCCACCCCACCTGCTTTCTCAGCCTCTCACTGAGCCCCATCCCAAGACTCAGGACATCTAAATGAGGTTGGAAAAGAAATCTGCTCGTATTAAAGAAGTCCTGGCCAGGCGCGGTGGCTCACACTTGTAATCCTAGCACTCTGGGAGGCCGAGGCAGGAGGATTGCTTAAGATCAGGAATTCAAGACCAGCCTGAGCAAGACCAAGACCCCGTCTGTACAAAAAATAGAACAATTAGCCAGCGTGGTGGCATATGCCTGTAGTCCCAGCTACTTGGGAGGCTGAGGCAGGAGGATCGCCTGAGCCCAGGAGTTTGAGGCTGCAGTGAGCTATGATGATGCCACTGCACTCTACCCTAGGTGACAGAACAAGACCCTATCTCAAAATAAATAAATCAATAAAAAGTCCTTGTTTTTACCAGGAGTATTTGGTGCCTTCTCAAGCAAGCTCTGAGCCTCGTTTATTGAACAGTGCCAAGCACTGTCCTAGCTTTGCCAAAAATGTTATCTCATTCAATCCTTCGAGGCGGGTGTCATTCCCATTTCACAGATGAGGAACTTGAGGTTCAGAGATGTTATTGCACTTGTTCAGCAGGTGAGAGTTGAGATTTGAACACAGGTCTCTCTGACTCCAGAACGTGGGCCCCCTTCCTACGCTATTGCTGCCCCCTGGGTAGGGAGGGACAGGGCCTCCCTCCGGTCCACATGCAGGCAGGAGAGCTGCTTGCCCCAGGCCCAAAGCAGAACGAGGGCCTGTATTCCAAAGGCTGGTAGGAAGCAGGAGAGTCTGGTTCTCCACACAAGAAGAGAGTGGATTGGGTGCTAGAAACTCATGGGCCACCGCCTAATCCAGGCGTCAACCTTTTTCTTCCCTCAGCTCCTAAAGATCCGCTCTGGGGACAGGCCGTCCTATGTGGAGCTGACATTCTCGCAGCATGTGCAGTGCGAGTGCCGGTAGGTCCTCTGGGTGGGTAGCAGGGACAGGCCCCCATGCACTTGGCAGCCTCAGCAAAGACGGGTCCCAGGGTGGGGGTGAAGGCTGCCCATCCCTGCCACAGGCTGCACTTTCTTCCAGGGAGACCAGGGAAGGCAGGCACCAGGGGCAGCTGACAGTCATTTTGTACCCCTTCCAGCCGGTTTGCCCGGTGAGCTGTCCCAGCAGCTGCAGCACAGCTGTTGAGATGCCACAGGGGAAGAGAAAGCCTGGGTGCCTCTCAGACTTTCAGGGGCTCAGTGCACATCGTACCCCTTCTCCAAGATGGGAAGCAACTGCCACAGATTGGGGGGCCCCTGGAAGAGGTGCCTGGAGGCAAAGACGTTGCAAGTCTGGACTTAGTTTTGGGCAGGCCGCATGCCCACGGGAGGGGGCAGATGGGCGGAGAAGCAGAAGGAAGGAAAGCCCAGGTAGAGGAAAGGCAGAAGGGAGGCACTGCGTTTTCCTTAAAGTGGCAGCCCCCCCACGTCCCCTCCCTCCCCCAACCCACGGAGCCTCTGACCAGGTCTTGCTGCCTGTGCCCGGGGCACTTGGAACATTCATTACCAGGAATGGTAGGCCTGGCACTGCCAGTCAGGCTCGGGAAAGAGAATCAGGCCAAGATGCTGCTCCTGGTACCGCCGGGCCACGGATGGAGGCACCAGACCAGAGGTCTGGGGGTGGGCAGGGGGAGGGCAGGGGGAGGATTGCCACTTACTGTGCACCTGCTCTGTGCCTAGCCCCACATAGGCACCTGAATGTATTTTCTCATTTATTCACATACATTTATTGAGCACCTACTGTGTGCCAGACACTGTCCTGGATGCTTGGGATACCATGGTGAGCAAGATAGACAAGGTCCCTACTCTCACAACAACCCTAGTGGGTAGGTACTACTGTCATCCCCATGGAATAGATGAGGACGCCAAGGCTCGATACGGTTTCGGGATTCGCCACAGCTAGTGAGTGTGGGAGCATTCGCGGTCTGGCCTAACTCCTAAGTCTGCCCTTTTCCAGGCCACCTCTTGCAGCCGTGACCTTGCTCCCTCACAGCCCCTGGGCTTGGCTCTGCCTTGTGTGCAGGGATATGGCTGCCCCTTTTGGACCTGAGCCCAGGCTCTAGGCCGTCTCCACGTGCTGGTGTCAGGGTCCCTGCCTCAACCTGTCCCTCCCAGCCAGAGCTTAGCCACGTAACAATAGCTCAGAAATGAGCCCTGCGGACACAGTGCTGGACAGGGACCCGCGGTCACCTTCTACGTCACCTTTGCCCAGATAGTCATTCTTTTGGGGCAGGCAGATGAGGACACAGGTTCCAAGGGTGTCTCTGACTTGCCCAATATGGAGAGCCCTGGTACCCTGCCCTGGCTCCCAAGCCGGGAGCCAGCCTAGGGCAGCATTCCCTGGCCCCAAAGCTGACCGTAACCAGGCTGCCCCCTGCCTCCACCCCCTGTTCCCAGGAAGACTGAGGCCCTGTCCCCTTCCAACGGGCCGGGCAACAGGGACACCTTTCTTCTCACTTCTGGGCCAACAGCCACAGCCCTGGGAGGCAGAGCCTGGACATGCCTGGTGACTGTGGGGCTCGTGCTCCCCTCTCCTCCCCTCCCCTCCCCGCTGTTCCAGGATGGGGTTGGGGTGTGCCCTGACAGGCAGCCAGTCCGCAGCCTTGCCATCATTTACTGTCCTTGAGGAAACTCCCAGAATGCACCCTGGGTGGGAGAGAGGTGGACAGAGAAAGTGAAGCAACAGAGAGCCGACTGAAAAGACCCCACATTCGATGCCAAGAGTCTGAAGAGTGCAGAAGGGTGTGGCGAGGGGCCCCAGGAGGGACTTCGTCCCTCTTTTGGTGGGGTCACTGGAGCCTAGAGTCGGAGCCCAGCGCAGAGGCCTCTGGCCGCACTCCCTGCCAGCTCCATGCTGCCCCCTAGTGGCCTCAGTGCCAGCTGCAGGACCAGGACTCCGACGTCTAAGGGGAGGTGTTGGGGTGGCAGGGAGCTCCCACTTACTGCTTTCCTGTGTCCCTCTCTCTCTGTTTCCCCAGACCTCTGCGGGAGAAGATGAAGCCAGAAAGGTAAGTGGCCCGGCTGGGGCTCGGGGCTGTCCTTGGACCTGCCAGCCCCTGTCCTAGCATGGGGGCCCCCAGCCACCTTGTCCTGACGCTTTTGGCTTATTGCAGGAGGAGACCCAAGGGCAGGGGGAAGAGGAAGAGAGAGAAGCAGAGACCCACAGACTGCCACCTGTGAGTGCGCGGGGGCCCAGGGATGGCGAGGAGGCTGGGCCCAGGGGAGCCCCGCCCTGCCGGCAGGGGTTAGTGACCGGGAGGGGCAAGGCAAGGCTCAGGGCAGTCTTGGGGGCCAGAACAGGGAGCTGTACCTCCTTGAGACTCCAGGCCCAGGAAGCATCAGGGGACTTTGGTTCTCGTCCTGGCTCAGGCCTAAGTCTCTGTGTGGCCTTGAACAAATCCTTTCACCTTTCTGGGCCTAGTTTTTCTCTGTGTAGAATGAGGGGCAGGGGTTCCACCAAGCGTTTGGTCAATCTACAGACATTTACCAAGCACTTACTGTGTGCCAGGTATGTCAGTGAACAGACCAGATTCCTGTGCTTCTAGCGCTTGCATTCTCGTGGTGAAAAATCTGACTGTTGCAAGGTTGTCTAGGGCTACTTCCTAGTGGCTCTGGGGAAGGTACACCCTCCCTGCCACTGGCCACCAGTCCAGTGTTTCTGCCTTGGGGTCCCCTTGCCTCCTCTTCCCTCCTTGAGGTCACCTGCCTATCTTGGCTTCATACCTGAGGGCAGCAGGCCAGAGTCCCAGGCCTGAGGATGGCTGGGGGAGAAGGACCAGAGACAGGAACCCCAGATCTGTGAGTGAATAGCAAGACTAGAACATCTGCCATGTTCAGTACCTCAGCCACACTGTGGTTCTCCTTCAGGGCCTGTCCCCTTCCAGCTCCCAGACTGCAGGAAGTCACTTCATGCCATGGGAGTGGAGCTGACCAGAGTCCTCACCCCATGAGCCCCACTCCATGATGACAGGGATTCTGGGTCTGTCCCCCTGAGGCTTACAGCCTTCATTTGTGTCCTGGGTCCACACAGTGATTTGGGGACGGAGCTGGCAGTGAAGTCAATTCAGGGCCACCACCCCAGCCAGAAAGCCCCCAAGAGAAAGTGTCCCGTCACGCCATGTCCCAGGGCAGCAGTCTTCAAACATTTCATTCAGGAATCTCCTGAAGGAATTTCAAAAGCCTATGCGCTCCCTTGCACCCATGTGACATTGGACTTTATCATCATAATTATAAACAGTTGCAAAGGATATATTTTCTGGTATACTATAAATATTAATATTTTAATATCAAGCTATTGTGTAACGCACTGTTCAGATGTATCTTATGGAATTGCCCTCCTAATTTAATACTCACCGTCATCCACTTTTTGAAAAATGAAAAAGCATAAAAAAAATACACAAACACCCCCTTTAATAGTTACACATTTACATTGTTTCTTTTTTTCTGGAAATCGTATTTCCATTCCACTTCCCCCACAGAATTCCAGCCTCATGGAATGTTATTTTTAATGTTCAAAAGTCTTTTATTTATCACCTTGTCGTATTTATCTGCCAGAAAAATAGTGAGTTTGAATTATTTTAAATTTCCTGTGAGCATAAAACTACATTTTCTCCTGGAATAAATTATCAAAATAATTATCAGTACCGTTTGGTCAAAACAACACAAATACATCGTATTTTAATAATTGTTATGCATAAAAGTACAATCTATCTTCTTGGGAATGCAGCTCACTGAGATGGGAATGTGGCTACCTCATTTCAATTAGTTAATGAATCCATTAAAGAATATCATTTCCTGCCAGACCGAGGCAGGATCCGGCATTAATTCCATTCCTGTTTATCATGTTTTATAGATGAAGGGGTTGAGAAACTGTGCTCACACGAACAGGTACATGGGACCAGTGCCACTCAATTACTTGAACTCCTTCCAAGTTATTTGCCAAAAATCTCAAGGTGATCTGCTAACAAAAATTACTTCTAACGACACATTGGTTGACAATTCGGTTCAGTTGTTCTTCGGTTTTGTTGAAAGCTTTGGAAACCACCCGACTTGCAAAAGTCTTGCTTCCCCAGTCCTCCGCCATATTTCCTGTCTCAACACCTACACCAATATCTCAAGCTGTTCTTTGTTTCCTGTCCCCAGAAGACTTTTACCTTGCAGCGAAGCATCTGAACAGGATTTCAAATGGGTCCCTCCCTTTCTGAAGGGAGAAGGGCAATTGGGGATGGGGAAGCAGATCTCAGGCACTTTCTTATGAAAACAATGTTCAGGCAGAGTAGACGTGGAGGCCGAAAATCGATTTCTTTAAAACCATCACTAGTACTCAGTTCCCTTGTTTGAAGACTGCTGTCTTGGGGTAACCAGAGGCATCATTGCATGAAGCCAGATTGAGTTCGAAGGTGACTCTGTCGCTGACTAGCTGTGTGATCTTGGGCAAGTTTCTTAACCCCTCTGGGCCTCAGTTTCCTCACCTGCCAAAAGGATAATAACAGTGCCTTCCTCACGGGATGTCGTTAAGAGTAGCCGAGGCAGTGCTTAGCACAGGGCTGGGCGCCTGGGTAAGAGCGTGGTGAAGGGTGGCTCCAGCTTCTCACTGCCTTGCTACACGCAGGGAGCAAGAGTGCTGCATCCTCCCTGTGCCCCCCGGCCAAGCTTCCCCTCTGGGCCTGCCCCCCCATCGGGGGGGACCCCGCCTTCCACAGTGTGCTGATACCTGCCCCCCATCTGTGTTTTGTCTCTGGCAGGTGTGGAGATGCTGTTCCCCGGAGGTAACCAGCCCCTCGGAGGAAAGAGACCCCACACCCGGCTCGTGTATTTATTACCGTCACACTCTCGGTTACCTCCCTGCTGGAACCTGCCCTCTATTTATTAGCCAACTGTATCCCTGCTGAATGACTCGCTCCCTCCAAGACGAGGGGCACGAAGGGACAGGACCCTCAGGAATTCAATGCCTTAACGTGAGAGAAAGAAAGAAGCCAGCCACAGACCCACGGGAGCTTCCGCTCGGGAAGAAGCAACCCATGAGGCCTCCCGAGGGGCGAGCCAGTCTCCAGAGGCCCTGGGGGTCTCCAGAGGACTAAAGAAAAGAAAAGAAGGGGCCCCGCCACCTGTTCCTGGGCCTGGGGCACTGCACAGACAAGCTGCCCTTGCTTCGGGAGCTCCTGGCCAAGGAAGGGGAGCAGGAGCCTGCCGTCGCCGCCCTGGCCCTGGGTGGGATGGCAGGCAGCCGGCGGAGGGGACCCAGCCACTTCCTCCTCTCCCTGGCAGCAGCCCTTCACCCTGGAGATCAGAACGTTCAGCTCTGGAGAACAGTGGTTGCCTGAGGGTTTTCGCCACTCCTTGTCCCCTGTGGCCTCTCCTCACACTCTGCCACCTGCTTATGCTGGGACATTGTTCTTTCCAGCTGAGGCGCTACCATCCTGCCCCCTCTCAGGGACACATGCAGAGTGGGCCCAAAGGGACAAGGAGCAGCCCAGTCAGTGGGGATGAGGTCACCAGGGGAGGAGCCTGTGTGTCCCAGCCAAAGGCTGTGGCAAGGGGAGCAGGTTCCCTGAGGGCCCCTGCGCCCCGCAAGCTGCCCCTGAGGGGCCGTCTGACTGCCCAGCCAGATCCTCTCAAATAAAGTATTCTAGTCTGGAAAGGACTGCGCTTCTCCGAGCCTCAGCTTTCGCGTCTTATTAAACTTGTTCAGTCCACTGGATTGTGAAGGAGTGAAAAAAAACCTATTCACATTGTAAACAAGCATGTCACAGGTCATGTCAACATGTCGCTTTCTTCCCTCTTCCTTTTGACAGCTGAAGAAACTGAGGCCCAAGGCGAAATGACTGTCGGAGAGTCAAAAGAGCCCCAAACTAGGCAGAGGCCTGGGCTTTGTCTCTAACTCACTGCGGTTCCCTCTGCCTTAGTTTCCATCTCTAACTTGAGAGGCTTAGCTAACTTGAGGGGCTGACTCAGCCCCAGGTTCGAGTCTCAGGGGCCCTGGATGGCCTTGGGAGACTTCCTGTACAGGCTACTTCAAGGCTGTCCTGGGGGTGGCTCAGGCCTCTTCCTACCCTCTGGAATGAAGCACTCCCAGGATGTAGTGGTGGTCCCCAAGTTGGGGAGGGGCCTGTCCCCAGCCACCTCCGAACACAATCAGATTCAAGAGCACAGTCCCCTACCGCTCCCCCAGAGTGCTCCACACCCGGCCCAGTGCCTGGCCCTCTGGACCCTGAGTGACCGCAGCTCCCAGACTCCTCAGGCCCTCAGGGGAGATGGCCGGGCCTGGGCTTAGGGCGCCGGGCTGCTGTATCTCCCACCTGCTGGCGCTGCCGGCTGTGAGAGCTGCAGATGCTGCCCGATTTCTCCTGCCTTTCACCTGCCAACGTCCTGTGCCTTGCTCCTAATGCTTCTTCCTGAAAAATGTTTCTTTCTTTCTTTTTTTTTAACTCCAACCTCTTATTATCAGGCTCCCATCTCCTTCTGCCCCGCAAGGTGTGGGCACGTCTGTTACAAAGTACATGTTGGGGGAAGGGGAGTTCTCCTTTCTCTCCTTGGCCCCACGTCCTCATCTGAAGCTACTCAGGAGAAACCCACAGGGACCCAGGTGACAGGGCCACCTCAGGAAGATGAGGTTGATCGAGCGGGTGGGGTGGCCCTGTGGAGGCAGCTGCCCTTGGCGGTCTGTTCACTGAGGCCTGTGCCCGCTGGAGGACACGCTGGTTAGAATGTGCATCTGGCTGGTGACCACAGACGATGTGGGGCAGCCCTGGGGGACACACTTTGCAGGAGAAACGCACTTTCTCCTGCTTCCCCACCTCCGGCTGCAGCTGTTCCTAGCCCTTGCATTGGACCCACTGAGAGCTGAGAAGATCACCCCTCCCCTCGGTCAGGCATCTGGCTCAGCCCTGAGGACCCCAACCCAGCCCCTGTAGCATCTCCATGAGGTCACCAGCACGGAGGGCAGCCTCCCACCCAGACAGCGTCCCTGAGGGGAGCTAGCCAGGAACCAGAAGAGCTCCCGGAGGCCAGATGCAAAAAGCCACGTCCATGGCCAGGGGCCTCGCAGCAGGAGCAAGAAGGAGGGGACTGGCCGGTCCATTCAGATCCTTTAGGTCCCAAAGGGCCTTTCCATTTGCTTGTCATACATGTGTGGAGCACCACCTATGTCATTGACACTGTTCTGGGCACTTAGGATCCAGCTGGGACTAAAACACACAAGGATCCTGCTCTCATGGGTCTTACATGATCGTGTGTTAAGCAGTGGTCCCCAAATTTTTGGCACCAGGGACAATTTTTCCATTGGGTGGGTGGGGGTGATGGAGCCTGGCTCACCCGCTGCTCACTTCCTGCTGTGCGCCTCCCCACCCTCCACTCCCGGTTCCATTTCTTAAGTTTCACGGAAGAGAATTTTTCCACAGATGGCGAGGCGAGGCCAGAGGAGCTGTGCAGCCCAGTCCCCAACAGGCCAGGGACTGGGGATTGGGGCCTGCAGTGTTAGAGGATATATTGGGTGGGTCTTTGGGTGACTGGACTCAGAGCTAAGGAGAATGGGGTCTTGAGTACCCCACATTCTAAAACAAAGAAGAAACAATTTGGGACTGGGCACAGTTGCCTACAGGATTTATTGAGAGATGGTTGAAATAATTCTGCTACGCCCAAACGTCACCCAGCACTCCTTCCTCAGTCTCCATAAGCAGAAGACCAGGGAGAGGGAAGGGAGAGAGAGGAAGGTGGGGTCGCTGGAGTCCTGGGGTGCTGGCCCCTTCCCCTCTTCTCCCTGTGCCACGTGCTGTCTGGATGGAGAGGTGAGGGGAGTGAGGAATTGAAGCATGGCGGAGGGACAGAGAGGGGACACTTTGGGGCATCCGCAGGCATCCCCCACGGGTCAGATGGACATGATAGAAGGTGCATGTCCTTGAGCTGTGTCACCCATGTCCTCCCAAGAGGGAGGCCTGCAGGTGAGGAGACCCACAGGCCGTGGGCCGTGGGGTGTGGATTGGGGCAGTGGCTGAGTGGGGGTGGCAGATACAGAGCTGAAAGGACCTCCCACGTTGGGGAACGCCGGTACAGGGTGGCCTGCGGCGAGCCCACAACAGAGCTGGCCTCTGGATGCGACATGGCAGCATTCATAGCCAGAGAAGAGATGGCCACAGCTGGGGGGACTTTTCCCCACATGCGTGAAAGAAGAGAGGGGGACTGGGGTAGGAAAGGACGAGAGGTGAGAGGGCAGACCACACTCTTCCCCACCCCCTGGGTGGCTCTGCGGGGGGGTGGGGGAGAGTGCTAGTCTTGAACGGGGTGGACCTTTAATAAATTAAAGTGACAGGAACATCAGAAGATCTACCCAAGTGCTGGTAAAGGGAAGGGAAAAGGAAAAGGAGAACGAACATAGTTCATCTAGAAGCAATGATGGAAGGAAACAAAATTGGTTTCTTTGTATCCCACTGTTTGCTCAATAAGCAAATTACCCATGTAAACAAATAAATAAATAAGAAAGTGCCTTGTTGCCAAAATGTGGTTCTGGCCTATTAGAGATAGTCTTGAATTCTTTAAAATTCTTCCACTTGAGGTTGGTCCGAGTGCAGTGCTGTTTACAATTAATTGATCACAACCAGTTACAGATTCCTTTGTTCTTTCTCCACTCCCACCGCTTCACTTGACCAGCCTTAAAAAAATAAAAATATAAAATATAAAAAATAAAAATAAAATTCCTCCACTTGAGAGGTGAGGTCTCTTTTCCCTCTCTTGGAATCTGAATTGGTCTGGGTCTACTTTGATCAATAGAATACAGCGGAAGGGACTCTAATGGTTCCAAGCCTTGCTTTCAGGAGAACTGGCAGCTCCTGCCCTGGTCTCTTGGAACCCTGAGCTGCCATGTAAGAAATCCAACTACCCCGAGGTCACCATGTTGGAAGGAAGCTCAAGCTGGCCATGTCGAAATGTGGAGAGAGAGGGGTGCTCGGGCCAGCCCCAGCTGTTCCAGCTCCCAGCCACTACAGTCATCTGTCTCACCAGCAAAGACAACCTATACCCATGGTGGCCTGTTTGATTTCCTGACCCATAGAATTGTGAGATATCATAATAAAAAATTGTTTCAAGGCAGTTTATTATGCAGCAGTAGGTAACCAGAACAGAAGATAAGGAAGGTGAAGATAGAGTGTTGGGGGAAGGTACTATAGACCAGGAGGCTGTGGAAGGCCTCTCAGTGGAGGTGACATTTACGGTAAATCTTGTAGGACAAGAAGGAGTTGATCACATGAAGATTAAGGATGAGAGCACTCCAGAGGATACAGCTGATAGAAAGGTCTAGAAGGAACCCCAGTGTGGCTGAAGCATGATGGGCAAGGGAGGACAGGATATGGGGTGTGATGTTAGAAGCAGGCAGGGGCCAGACCACGAAGGGCTCAGCAAAGTCAGGGAAGGAGTTTGAATTTTGTTATACTGTGAGGGAGACCATTGCAGGGTCCAAGCAGGGGAATGGAGTGACGTTTGACACCTTTTTGAACAATCACTCTGCCTGCTGTGTGGAAAATGGATTCTAGGAGCACAAGACTCCAATACCACTTTGGAGTCTGCAGCAAATCCAGGCAACCACTTATGGTGGCTTGGTCTAGGAAGAAGTTCTGGGGATAGAGAGAAGTAGATAGTTTGGTCTTAATTACGCATGTGGGCTGGTTACCCTCATTGCTTATTCATTCATGGGCATTTTTTGAGTCTATTAGTTCTAGATTTTTGCAGTAGATATATGTATGATGGGGCAAAATATATTAGCATGCAGAAGTCTCAGTTTTCCTACCTACTGAAGAAAATTCTATTCTGCAAGAAATAAGGAGAATAAGGTCAGAGGTCACAGTTGGGGGGGCTAAGTCTATCTACCTAAGAACCAGGAGAGAGAGCGTAAGCATGGAGAGAGAAATGAATAACAGGCCTCAGGGCTGGGATTAAAGAAGGAGCTTGGGGTCTTGTTGTGGAGCCCGTGCCGATGTGAGGCCATCTGGGGAGTGAAAGAAGGGCTGGAAGCACTGCTCCGCCTCCCTCCTGCTGAAGGCCCTCGTGTTCTCAGAGAGGGGCCCACTCAGTGAGACACCAGGCAGAGACTGAACCCAGTGGAGCGCCTGGATTAGCTAGGGTTACACCAGGATAAATAAGACATTGTCTCTGACCTTAAAAAGTTAGTCAGAGGAATCAGATGGACAGGTGATTGTAAACGAAGGAAAGAAGGCATGTAGCTTAAGCAAATGCAGATGAAATCTGAGATGACCTACACCTGGGGAATATCACGACAAGCTTTGCACCATTGGTGGCACCTGAGTGCTGACTTAAAGACTAGGCAAGGGGCCGGGCGTGGTGGCTCACGCCTGTAATCCTAGCACTCTGGGAGGCCGAGGCGGGTGAATCGCTCAAGGTCAGGAGTTTGAGACCAGCCTGAGCAAGTGCGAGACTCCGTCTCTACTGAAAATAGAAAGAAATTATCTGGACAACTAAATATATATATATAGAAAAAAATTAGCCGGGCATGGTGGTGCATGCCTATAGTCCCAGCTACTCAGGAGGCTGAGGCAGCAGGATCACTTGAGCCCAGGAGTTTGAGGTTGCTGTGAGCTAGGCTGAAGCCACGGCATTCTAGCCTGGGCAACAGAGTGAGACTCTGTCTCAAAAAAAAAAAGACTAGGCAAGATTTGGGTGTGGGGACACGACTGGGGAAGCCATTCTAGGGGGAGGCCACCCATGAACAAAGACCCAGAGGTGGAAAACCCATAGCCGCTCAGGGATTTTCACATGGTTCAGTTTGGCCGCTGCTTAACGTAGGTGAGGCAGAAGATGACGGATAAGTGGGAAGGGAGGCTGACCCTGGGTGCCGTGCCAGGGGGCGAGGGCTGTTCCAGGTGGTGGGAGGCGCTGAATTTTTTTAAACAGGAATGTGACATAATCTTGGAATTCAGGGCTGAGAGAAAATCTACACATAATTCATTTCCACTTCCTCATTTTACAAATGAAGAAGGTGAGGCCGAGACTTTGTCCAAAGCCATGTAAGTTAAGTGAGTTAGAATTTTGCAATTGACCACCAAGTGACTGAAGTGAACTGAGTCCAGATCGGACTCCTCCCCACGTCACCTCCTCCTGGGGAAGGAGAGCGAGGCCGGGAGGCGGGGAGGGAGGGAAGGAACTCTGTCTGGCCCCAGCCTGAGAGGCCAGCCAGACCATCTGGAGGTGGGTTGGGGTGGGTCGGCAGAGAGGGCCGCTACAGACTTTGTGGAAATCAAGGCTCCAGCAGGGCGGTGACAGGACAGGGCCTCGGTGTGGGAAGACGGCCGTCTGTCAGCACCAGGGCCCAGCAGCTGTTTTCCCTGAGAAGCCTGACTCTTCCCTTTCCTGGGGGAAGCCCGGGACACTCTACCTCCCCGTGACCTTGGCTGTGACTGAGGCAGATGAGGCCCCACCTTAGAGGCTCTGGGCCAAAAAGATGGTGCTTCTAGTCCCTGAGGGAAATTTGTTACCATGGAAACCACCATCAGGCCAGTCAGGCCGGGAGGAGGTCAAGGGCTTCCTCACAGAGTTGGGTCCACTAAGAGGGTGTCGCCTGGGTGGCAGGAGAGGGAGCTGCCACCACAGTGACCTCTCACTGAGCTGCTCCAGAGAATCAGCTCCTCTGCAAGGTCACTGCACACCTGGTCCTCAGTGGGACTCAGAGTGGGAGAGACCCCCGCCGCCACCCCCATGCTCTCAGCCTTCCCCTTCTCCTCTCTCCTCTAAGGCCCCGCTCCACCTCCCAGCCTGGGCCACCCAGGAGTTGCCACGTGGGCAACCCAGTAATGAGCCACAGCACTGGGTGTTTCCAGACATGGCCCACCTGATGCCGCTGGCAGGGGCCTGAGGTTTAGGCTGGAATAGTGATATCCTCCCTCACTAGCTCTCTCAGCCACAGTCCTCTCCCAAAGCTTGTGGACTCTTCTCACTTGCCAGACAAGCTGGAAGGAAGTCCTGGGGGAGTGAGAAATCTTCTTCAGGAATTCTAGCAGGGCTGACAGCTGGCTGTGGCTGCAGAAGCTGAGGTCTCAGGTTCACATGTGGTGCCAGGTCCTGGAAGTCATGGGGGTCACTAGGCAGGAGAGATGCCAGGCCCAGTTGGAACCTGGGGGCACATCCTGGAGCTGTCCTCCTGGATCAACTGGAAATATGACTTCTCACCAGACATGGCGGAGGCTGAGGAAGGGCTAGGACTTCTCATACATCCAAACCCAGGAGGCTTGGCTGGGCGCAGTGGCTCACGCCTGTAATCCTAGCACTCTGGGAGGCTGAGGTGGGAGAATCGCTTGAGCTCCGGAGTTTTGAGACCTGCCTGAGCAAGAGCAAGACCCCATCTCTACTAAAAATAGAAAAAATCAGCTGAGCATCGTGGTGAGTGCCTGTAGTCCCAGCTACTTGGGAGGCTGAGGCAGGGGGATCACTTAAAGCCTAGGACTTTGAGGTCGTAGTGAGCTATGATGATGCCACCGCACCCTAGCCTGGGCAACAGAGCAAGACCCTGTCCCAAAAAGAAATAATAAAAATAAAAATAAAAGTAAATAAAAACTGTGGCTTTATAACAGGTATGACTCTAGATCTGGTAAGGCAAGCTTCTAATCCCCTCCATCTGCTCTTTGTGAAGGGGTTATTGTTGCACATTCCTATATACTGTGTAAAATTGCCATGAGCTATTATGTATCCATATGTTTACACACTCATAATCATTTTTCTCCATTAGAATGAAAGCTTCCTGAAGGGAGGAATTTTGTTGTGTTCACCACTGTATCCCCAGTACCTAGAACAGGTTTGGACCCATAGTAGGCTCTTTATAAGATTTTTGAATGAATGAATGACATACGAATTTTAGAAGCATCCTGTCAAGTTCTATGAAGAGTACTTTTGGGATTTTGACTGAGATTGCATTGAAGTTTTAAATTAGTTTGGGGAGAATTGACATTTTTACAATGGTAGTCGTCCCATTCTTGAACACGTGTATCCACTTATTTGGGTCAGTTTTGCATCCTTCAGTACAAACCTACTGTTTTCTCCATGAAGGCCTTATATATTTCTGATTAGTTTATTCCCAAGTATTTCATAGTTTTTGTTACTGTGGTGAATGGGATTTTAAAATTATTATTACATCTTCAAATTGTTATTGCTGATGTCTAGGAAAACTATTGATTTATTAATATTGATTTGTGTCCAACCACTTTGCTGAACTCCCCAATTGTTGCTCTTGGGTTTTCCAGGTGGAATGATCAATCACATCACCACAAACAATGGCAGTTTGGCCTCTTCCTTTCCAATCCTTAAACCTCTTGTTTGTCTTTAATTTCTTATTGCATTAGTTGTAACTTCCAGGACATTGAAGAAGAGTAGAAACACTGGCTCATTTCTGAAGATGTTGGGTATATCATTCAGGATAGGTCAAGAGATACCTCAGTAACAAACAATCCCAAAATCTAGTGGCTTAATGCAATAAAAATTTATTTTCCACTCACACTTCACGTCCAACACAAGTCACAGGATGGGGGAGGAGGTTCCCTTTCCCAGAGATCCAGGCTGATGGAGGCTCTGTGTCTCCATGGACAGGTGCTTCTGTGATACCATGGCAGGAGGAAGGGGTGAGATGAATCATGCATTGGCTTTGGAAGTTCCCACCCTAAAGCAACACATGTTCTGTTCAATAGCATTTCAAAGCAAATGCCATGTCTGAGCCCAACTTCCAAAGGAGGAGGGAAGTGGGATCCTACCACGTGCTGGAGAACAGCTGGACCGTGGGAACGCTGCCGATGCTCCACCACTGCACGTGGTGTTTGCTCTAAGTTGCTGGTAAATAACTCTTTATGAGGTTAAGAATTAAAGTTCATCAGTTGGTTTAGAGTTTATTAAACAAGTTAAGAGGTTGTCTTTATCATGAATGGGTGTTAACTTTTATCAAATGACTTTATGTCTGATGAGCAAATGTTATTTTTCCTCCCTTAGTTTGTTAAGGCATTTACACATATTCTGTTCCTGATTAATTCCTTCTCATTCTTTAGCATTCACTCATTCATTCGGCAAATATTTGTTACATAACACCGTGTGCCAGATGCTGTTCTAGACACTTGGGCTATAGCAGTGAACAAAGCAGACAAACCCTGGCCATGTGGATCTTATGCTGGGGGTGGGAAAGAAAATAAACATAGAAACAAGTGAAGAAATTATACAGCATACTAACAGGGTTAAGCGCAACGGGATAGAAGATGAAAGAGCAGGCTGAGGGAGAATGGAGGTGCTGGAGATGAGGTGTAGTTGGAGTAGGTCTCACAAGAAAGTCACATCAGAGCAAAATAGGGACAGGAATAACAAGGCAAATATCTGGAGGCCGACTATTCCAAGAGGATGGCAGCTTCAGGGCAAAGGCCCTGGGGCGAGAGTGGCCTGGTGTGTTCCAGGGGCAGTGTGAGCAGCTGGAGTTGAATGAGTGAGGTTAGTAGAAGGTAAGAAGGAATGGGGTGGTGGTGCGGGGAAGTGACCATGAGGGCCTTGGACTCCATAGCAGGGATTTTGAGTTTTTTCTTAGAGTAGGATGGGAGCCCTTGCAGGGTTTTGAGCAGACGAGGGACAGAATCTGACTTGTACCTTGAGAGGATTCCCCGGATGCAATGTTGAGAATTGCCTCTAGTATGGCAAGGGGAGAAACAGGAATCTCCTACAGTAAATCAGGCACGAGATAAAGACGCTTCTATGAGAATCATAGCAGTGGAGGGGGTGAGAGACAATTGGATGCTGAATATATTTTGAAAGAATAACCATATGGTATTCTAATGACTTCGATGTGGGGGTGTGAAAAAATTAGAGAAGGCAGGATGGTTGCAGGATTTTTTGCCTGACCAACAGGACAAGTGAGTCATTAAGATGGAGTTGGCAGAGGTTTCAGGGGGGCCGGGTGCGGTGGCTCATGCCTGTAATCCTAGCACTTTGGGAGACCGAGGCGGTTGGATCGCTTGATTCTCAAGAGTTCGAGACCAGCCTGAGCAAGAACGAGACCCCATCTCTACTAAAAAAATGGAAAGAAATCAACTGGACAACTAAAACAATATAGAAAAAATTAGCTGGGCATGGTGGCACATGCCTGTAGTCCCAGCTACTCGGGAGGCTGAGGCAGAAGGATTGCTTAAGCCCAGGAGTTTGAGGTTGCCATGAGCTAGGCTGACGCTACGGCACTCTAGCCTGGGCAACACAGTGAGACTCTGTCTTAAAAAAAAAAAGAGTCCAGGGTGGTTTTTTTTTTTTTTATTATGATACATTTTTTTCCTTGAGATATAATTCACATACTATAAAATTTACCCTCTTAAAATGTACAATTCAGCGGTTCTTAGTATATTCACAAAGTTGTGCAACCCTCACCACTGTCTAATTCTAGAATATTTGATGACCCCAAAAGAAACCCCATATCCATTCCCCCTCCCTGACATTCACTTTCTGTCTCTATAGATTTGCCTATTCTGGAATCTTCATATAAATGGAATTATACAATATGCGGCCTTTTGTATCTGGTTTCCTTTATTTAATGTAATGTTTTCAGGTTTCATCCATGTTGTAGCATAAATCAGTACTTCATTTTTTAAGGCCAAATACTATTTCATTATATGGATATACCACATTTTATTTATCTAGTCATCAGTTGATGGACATTTGAGGCTGTTTCTACTTTTTGGCTATTATGAATAATGCTGCTATCAACATTCATGTACAAGCTTTCATATAAACATATGTGTTCAATTCTCTTGAGTATATTCCTAGGGGTGGATTGCTGGGTGATATGGTGACTCTATTTTAACTTTTTGAGGAACTGTCAAATTACTTTCCGAAACAGCTGCACCATTTTACATTCTCATTAGCAATGTATGAAGGTTTCAACTTCTCCGGATCCTTGCCAACACTTGTTAACTTTTTGATTGTGGCCATCCCAGTGGGTGCACAGTGGCATCACATTATGGTTTTAATTTGTATTCCTCCAATGACTAATGATGGTGAGCATCTTCTCATGTGCTTATTGGCCATTTGCATATCTTCTCTGGAGAAATATCTATTCAAATTCTTTGCCCATTTTAAAACTGAGTTATTTGTCTCTTTATTGTTGAATTATAGGAGTTCTTTATATACTCTGGATACTAGACCCTTACCAAATACACGATTTCCAAATATTTTGTTCCATTGTGTAGGTTGTGTTTTAAGAGTTTAGTTCTGGACTTGTTGACTTGAGATGTTTCATAGACTATTAAATAGTTAAGTCTAGTATAGAAGTGAGAGCTAAGTAATATAAATACAGAATCGCCAGTATATGGAAGAATAATGTGTAAAATCATGAGATGAGGTACGATCTCTCATTAAGAGAACAAGAATAGAAGGAAGGAAGAAGGTGTCAAGGACCCAGCCCTGGGACACTCTAACACTCCGAAGTCAGCAAGGAGGGGCAGCCAGTGAGACAGGAGTCAACCAAGAGCCTGTGGGTCCAGGAAGCGTGGGGAGAAAGTGTTTGCAGAGAAGGCCATGGTCGCCTGGGTCCAATGCTCCTGATAAGTCAAGTACAATGAGGGCTGAGAAAATGCCATTGGTTTTAGCAACCCAAAGGGGATTGGTAACTTGACCAAGAGCAGTTTCAGAGGAACGTTGGGGAAGACAGTGTCATCAGAGGGGGCTCAGGAGAAAGTGGAAGGAAAGAAACTGGAGACAGCAAGTATAGACATCTCTTTTAAGGAGTTTTGCTGCAAACCTAGGATGGTAGGTAGAGAGAGAAGTGAGGCAAAGAGATTATTTTGTTTTGTTTTCTTGTTTTGCTGTTAAGATGGGAGAAACAGCATTATGTTTGTATCAGGAATGATCCAGTGGGAGCCAAAAATTAATAATGTGGGAGAAAGGGAAGAATTGCTGGAGTGGTGTCCCATCATCTGATGGCAAGCGGAAGGGTGGCCCGCGATGGGGCACAGGCGGGCCCTCTATGGAAAGAGATGGGGAGGCAGGGTGTGGGCACAGACCTGGCGGCTGGGAGGCAGAAGCCAGGGAGAGTTTGTGCTCCCGTGTTTTTGAGGGGAGGAGGAAGCGACAGCTCTGACTGAGGGTGAGGATGAGGCGAAGGGGCTGGGCCTCAGGAGAGGGGCGAGGGGTGAAAGGGTATCTGCCGGAGAGCAAGTGCAGTAGGGAAGGACCGTGCGAGTCCAGTCAGCGTTAAGGGCGCAGCTGAGGTCTGTGTCTTGAATTTTAAGCTCAGTTCAGACATAGCGTCCTCCGGAAAGCCTTCTGACACCCACCCCCCACCCCCCAAAACACACAGTGGGTCTTCGCCCCTGTACTGCTTGCTTCTCCCTCACAACTCTGATCTCAGTGAAAGGAAATATCAGCTCTATCGTTTGGTTCTCTAGTCCTTGTACCCCCCACCAGGGATACTGTAAATCCCAAGCGGACGCGAGCAGAGCTTCTGCTCCCCCGCCGTGTCTCAACATCCGGCTCGTGCATGGTTGGCTCTCAGTACGTAACCACTAAATAAGTGAATAAATGAATGAAGTAATGAATGAGAAAAGTCCTAGAAGTGGGCCTAGATTGCCTAAGCAGCGTCCCCCGCATCCCTGGGTGACTGTAGACTGTAGACAGCCCTCCCCTCCCTTTCCCTCCCCACTCGCTCAGTCGCGCCCCCTCTCAGCGCCCCGCGGCGCAGACCTTGCGGCTTTAAGGGCGGGCGGAAGCCGAGCCGGCCGCTGATTGGCGGTTTATTCCAACGCCGGGGGATGAGCTCATCTGTAGCCAATGGCCGGGCTGCGCCGGCCGGAGCCCGCACCTGGCTGCGGCGCCTAACGCAGCGGCCGGCGGTGCACGCTCGCCCGCACGGGTGAAGGGGCGGTGGCGGCCCGGGCAGGTGTGGCCCCCGCGGACCGAGCTCCCGGCTCGGGCAGGTACGGTGTTTGCCCGGCTCCTCCTCCATCCTCCCCGGGCGAGGGGCCCTCTCCACTCGCGCCCCTCTCCATTCGCGCCCCGCCTGGCCTTCTGCGGCCGCTCCCCGTGCGACGGTGTACCTTGTGTGCCGGGGACTCGCGGGCTGCACGCGCCGCTTGGTGTGGCCAGGCGTGGCCAGGCGACTCTGCCTGGCAGGACCCGGTCCAGCGGGGTAGCCTCTGCAGCCAGGCCGACCCAGCCCTGCCCCGCCCTGCCCTGCGCGGCCCTGCCCAGCCCTGCCCGACCCAGCCCGACCCAGCCCGGCCCATCTGGCCTTGGCGCCCCCCGGATCAAGGCCTCAGAGCCGCATGCCCCCCTTGGCTGGGCCAGGCCGGGCCAAGCAGGGAGGGCGCAGCCTCCCTCCACCTCCCGCCGCTGCATCTTGGCCAGGGTTCAGCTCCCCAACCAGCTGGGGATGTGGGTTTCCCTCTCCACCGCACCCCGCATCCTGTTTTCTCCTCCGTCTCTCCACGGAGGCTGAAATGGCCTGGGGTTGGAAGTTCCAGGCCTCGGCCCTGCCCAGTGGGACCTGAGAGAGCAGAGGTGGCCTGGGGCTGCAGTGAGGGCAGAGGCAGTTCTGCCAGCCTCTCTCGGCCCCTTCCTTTCCCACAGCCACTGCTCTTATCCCTCTGGCCATCTGTGTCACACATTGCCCAGGGAGGAGACCACATGGACTCCCGGTCTTCTCAAAGGCAGGGCTGAGAGGACAAAGCCATGCCTTCCCTGGGGTGGGTCACACTGCCCTCTCTTATTTAACCCCATCCAGCATGGCATGACTCTGCCCCTCAGTCATTGTGTCAACAGGCCTTAAGGCCCAGCTCTGTGCCCAGCTCGCTGCTGGCTCCGAGGGGGGTCCTCACTCACTGACCACACTGACCTCAGGACCAAGGGAAACCAAACAAAGCAGGGACAATCCATCCTGTCCAGGGAGAGGTGCCATTGAGCTGAACCCGGAAGGCTAAATGCTAGTCCCACAGTAGGAGCAGGGCAGGGAGAACAGGTAGAGTGGGGGGAACAGCATGGGGAACAGGCTTTGTGCCCAGAGCATGGCTTCCGTGTGCTTAAGGTGCACTAGACACCAGCCTTGCTCTGTGGAGGCCCTGAGAAGGCGACTCTGGATCATAGACATCCTCAGCTCTCTCCAGTGCTCAACAGATAGTAGATGCAGAGAAGTTCCTGTTGAGCTGAATTTGAATGGAAAGGCAAACAGAGCCCTAAGCTGTGTATTATTCTATCACTGCCACCACTTAGGAAGGATCTGGATCAGTTGATGAAGATACCTTTGGAAGCTCTGATCCCTCCAGCCTTTGGAGGTGAATATCAGTCTCCCCAGTATTCAGTGGAAGAAACTGGGGTGCGGTTAGGGGTGTTGCTCCCAGCTAGGTCCTCCCTAATGCATTTGTTCGTTCCAGACCCCAGCCACAGGGCAGCCATGAGCCTGGTCCTCTGCGAGTGCCTGCCCAGCCCCAGCCTGGAGGCGGAGCCCTGCTCACGAGCACGCTCCCAGGCCCGCGTGTACCTGGAGCAGATTCAGAACCGGGTGGCTGTGGGGGTGCCTGACATGACCAAGCGTGACTACCTGGTGGATGCGGCCACACAGATCCGGCTGGCCCTGGAGCGCGATGTTAGTGAGGACTATGAGGCGGCCTTCAATCACTACCAGAATGGCGTGGACATGCTGCTCCGTGGCGTACATGGTGAGGGCCAGGGCTGGGAAGGGTTGGGGCAAGTGGGGAAGGGCCACTGCAGGGCATGTCCTGTCATCCTCTTGTCCTGTCCTCTGTCCACCCATACTGGGTGAGCAGGGCACTGTGCTGGCCCTACAGGGCCTCTGTGAAAGACAATAATGATAGCTAGCATGTATTAAGCAGTTCCTATGTGCCAGGCACCATCCTAAGGGCTTTACCTAGATTAACTCATCTGAGCCTCATAGTAATAGAAATTACTTTATATGGGTTGCATGTAGTTCCAAGTATATAGGAACCATTTTTGTTTCCATTTTCTGGATGAGGAAACTGAGGCCTGGGTCAGTTAAATAGCTTGCTCAAGGCTCCACGGCTGTCAAATGGCAGAGCTGGGCTTTGAACAGTTTTGTCTTCAAAGGCTGTGTACTTGGCCCACTACACCTGACTGCCCTTGGAGTTGGGCTGGGCTGGGCTCCTGCCCTCGGGAGCTTGCCTTCTAGTAGAGGGGAGACCCGTGAGTTGATGATAGATAACTATAGTCCCACATAAGAAGAGGAATGAGGGAGAAGTGAAGGGAGGGAAGAGGAAAACTGAGGCCAGACTGGGCTGGCATAAGGCATTTTCTAAAAGTTGCAACTGAAGAATGGTAGGCGTGTTGTCCAGCTGCAGGGCCAGTGGCGTTCCAGAGAGAGAACAGCCAAGGCCTGGAGGTGAAAGCAGAGGCCTCTTCCGGGCAGAGGGAGGCACTTCCATGCTGGAGGTGACGCTGGTGCTGAGGCCAGTCTGAGACCCCTGCGGGTCTTGGAGGCCAGGCCAGGGGCAGGAGTTGGGCCCTGACTCACCCTTCCTACCATCCTGCCGGGCCTCAAGCCTATCCAGTGAATTCCTTTGCCCTCGATTCTGGTCCCGACCCTGGCCTTTTTCATGCTGGGCATCCAAGAGGGAAGAAGCAGTGCTCTCTGGAACTTCTGTCTCCTCTGAAAAAATGGACATGGAAATCCCCACCCTGTCCCTTCCCAGGGTGTGATGGCAGCCAGTGAGGTGGCACGTGCCAACTGTAAAGTGCTGTTGGCTAAGGGGTGACCGTGGTTCTCAACCTTCCCCTGCCAGCTTCCTTCCTGCTCCTCTGTTGGTCTCCAACCCCAAGGAGGGGCTCGAGAACAGATCTGGGGACAGAATCTGCTGAACTAGCCTTAGAAGCAGGAGCTATCCTCTGCGGAGGCCAGAGGGCAGGCAATGGGAGCTGCAAGCCCAAGCCCCCAAGGCCGGATAGGGGGCAGGGGTGGGCCCTGGTGACCCTCGTCCCCCACAGTCGACCCCAATAAGGAGCGATGTGAGGCTGTCAAGCTGAAAATTACCAAGTACCTGCGGCGGGCAGAGGAGATCTTCAACTGCCACCTGCAGCGGACGCTGAGCAGCGGAGCCAGCCCTGGCACGGTGAGGACACCCTCCGCAAAGGCTCTGTGGGGAGAGGGGAGAGGGCGGGCCATGCAGTGGAAAGTGAAAGTCAGGCTGGACGGTGCCAGGGCTGCCTACCCGTCCTCCGCCTGGCCTCCTCTCTCCCACGCCTCACGGTTCCTTCATTTTCACACACGTACTGAGTCATCTCCGGTCCAGTCTGGCTCCCGCACAGAGCACTGGGTGTGTGTACATACACATCTACCAACCTCGCACACGGTTCCATATACACGCTTCTGTGTGTACACGCTCAGAGCCTCAGAGCCTGCTTCTGTTGTGAACTGGCATGCAGCGAGCATTTGGAGCAGACCCCGTCACCGCGTGTGTGCATGCCTGCTGCACACATGTGTACAGAGACTCTCCCCACGTGGCTTTTCCCAAGCCAGTGAGCGCTGTCTCTTGTAAGGGCGCCTTTCCCCAAAGCAGGTGCTTGTCTTCAAGGCTTGTTCCCTGAATCCACATGTTCCCAGGTTGTGTCCCTGCCCCCACCCTGTGGATGGGGCTTTGGAGAGGGGGCTTCTGGAGCCCTGAGATCTTCCTAGGCCTCAGACAAGGGCTGAGCGGAGAGGTCAGCCTGGCCGCCCTGGAGCAGTGTGGCCGCCTGCCAGTCAAGGCCAGCTCCTCTGCTCAGCCTGCCCCTGTGAGGTGGGGTCTGCTGTACCCTAGGTCTGCCTGCCGTGGCCCCACTGCTCTGCTGGCAGCCAGAAGCCCCTGCCCTCAGCCTGGTGAGGGGGCCGTGGCTGAGAGGGGCTGGGCCCTGAGGCTGCAGGTGGCCTGTCTCCCTCCCTGACAGGGTTTCAGCAGCCTGAGACTCCGGCCCATCCGCACGCTGAGCTCTGCCCTGGAGCAGCTGAGGGGCTGCCGAGTGGTCGGGGTCCTTGAGAAGGTAAGCGAGTGGACGCCATGCTGCGGGGGGCTGGGGGGCATCGGGATATGGTGGGAGCAGGTCTGGCGCCGCTGCCCTCACTCCTGCGGCGGTTTCCACCTCTCCCCCACCCCACACGCACGTCCTGGAGAAGAAAGCACGAGGCTGACAGCCCCCTCTGCGTAGCTCCCCAGCTCAGACCCAGAATCCTCCCCCTGGGAGAGTCCAGACAGAAACCACAGGAGGAGCTGTGCCCAGGGCGCCCTGCCCACGGCCACTTCCCGCTTCCCACAGGCCCCACCCGCAGTCTCTCGCTCCCCAGGGCCAAAGCCAAGAGTCTCTCCCCGCTGCGCACAGCTGGGAGCTTCCTGCGGCTGGAATGTGCTCATCCCCAAAAGCCTGTCAGGAGAGGGCCCACACTGGCCTGCGCCTTGTCCAGGGCCTCGGCCACCCTGCCTTTCCTTTCTCTCCTGTCCCAACTCACCTTCACCCTGGTCCCAACCCATCTTGAACGCTTTCCCTTAATTCGGGGCAGACAGGAAGATAGGAGGTGGCATCCCACCCTTACCTAGGGCACGGTCGTTAGAGGGGTCAGAAGAGCAAATGGCCAGGTCAAATGCCAGGAGCCGGTGTCAGATCCCCTCTGTCCCAACCCGGAGATACCCAAGTAGTCTCTAAAGCTGTTTATCCGAATCGCCCAGGCAGCTCCTTAAAAACACAGATGCCCAGGCCCTACTCCAGGCCTATGGAGTCAGAATTTCTAGGGCTGAGTCCAGGAATCTGTGACTCAAAATATTCGTCAGGTGATTTTGGCAGATCGAGGGGCCCATAGAGAAAAGGACACATGAGACAATGATGTGCCGCCTGGGGAGCCCGCCCTGTGCCTGGGCAGTGCACAGGATGGCCACAGGCAAGTCCCCTCAACCTCGAGCTTTTGGCTTCTTCATCTGTAAAGTGGTGTCAGAAATCCGCCCCACACGGTGATCTGGGAAGTAAAATGAGATAATTTTGGGGAAAGGCCTGGCACACACTAAGATGTTGAATACTTGTCTGATGGCTCTAAGTGCAAGTGACAAGAGTGAGTGGGGAGGCACGCAGGCTCCCATCGCTGGGCCTTCCTCCAGCTACTTCTCCCGGGCCCTGGAACAGGCCCCAGACTGTCAGCGAAGGCCCAGCCAAGCTCCCATCTGCGGCAGTCCCCCTCCCACTGCGAGAGTGTCAGTGGCCGCAGCCCGACCTTGGCCAAGCACAGCCACTCCCGTGGACAGGCTGGGGAGGTGACTGACACCATTTCTCTGAGTGAGAATCCACTGAACCATAGGTGTTATGATGAGAGGGGTTCCCAGTTGAATAGGTTTGGGAAACAGAGTGTCTTAATTATAGGAGTTCTGGGAGCTTTTAGGATGCAAATATACACCAGGGGTCTTTAAGAGGGCAATCTGTGACACAGAATTCCCCAAATTTGTTTAGCCCCAGGAAAGCACTTTAGGAATCTAGTATTCTGAGGTGAGGCCGTGCAGACGGAAAGCCCGTCTTTCCTTTTTCACCCTTTTTGGGGCACTCGACTATGGACTGCACCTCCCTCCTGACACCCCACTTCCTTCCCGTGTGACTCCCACGCCAGGAGCGGCACTCTCCCCAAATTAGGAAAGGTGTTAGTTACAGCCACTGGGGCCGGGCCCCGTGGCCAGCCCTGGTTCCAGTCCCCTGGCTCTGCCCAGGCAGATCCGGGGGGGAGGCAGTGCCGGCCAGCAGCAGCCCACAGGCCCAGGGAGGGAGCAGAGGGCTTGCTCAGGATGATACCTGAGTGTCCCCAAAGGTGTCCAGCTGTCAGGGTTAACTGGGCTGGGTAGGGGGTCTCCGGGGGCTGAAGAAATGCTAGCAGGGGTGCGGGGTGGCAGGGAGCAGTGAGGTGGGTGGGGCAGGGACAAGCAGGCAGCTGGAATACCCAAGGGGCTGCTCTCAGGGAGCCGGGGGGCCGGGAAGACATCCCTGGGCGTTTGCTGAGCCTTGTCTAGGAGCCAGGCTCTGAGTCCGGGATGGGAAAAAAAGGTCATCCAAGTCACTTCTTGTTTTTTATTTGGCTGGAACACAGGGGTGTTCTAAAAAAAAATTACCAACATTTTTATAAAAGTCCAAATTTCCTGCTTCTCTTGAAAAATCAGCTCTGGAGATGCTGGGTTCACATTCCCATGTGGCTGCAGAGAGTGGGGGAGGGGCTGCCCACTTTGCTCACAGGTCCAGCCCTGTGGGCCTTCTAGTTTGAGAACCTGTTTGAAGCTTTTGGACTTGTTTGTTCCATGAGAGATTCCTCCTGGGATTTTGATACTTCATGCATCTTTAAAAAGAAAAGGTTTACTGTGTTTCACCAAAGCTCTAATTGTTCCTGTGTCCCAAGAATTCAATGGGTTTAAAAAAAAAAAGATTGCCCTTTTTTTTTTTTTTTTTTTTTTTTGAGACAGTCTCACTCTTTTGCCCAGGCTAGAGTGCCATGGCGTCAGCCTAGCTCACAGCAACCTCAAACTCCTGGGCTCAAGCGATCCTTCTGCCTCAGCCTCCCGAGTATCTGGGACTATAGGCATGCGCCACCATGCCCAGCTAATTTTTTCTATGTATTTTTAGTTGTCCGATTAATTTCTTTCTATTTTTAGTAGAGACGGGGTTTCACTCTTGCTCAGGCTGGTTTCAAACTCCTGAGCTCAGAACTATCTGCCTGCCTCGGCCTCCCAGAGTGCTAGGATTACAGGCGTGAGCCACCGCACCCGGCCAAGATTGCCCTTTTTAAAAAGGCAAGAGCAGGCACCCCGCTCTACCTGCCTTCCTCCCACAAGGAGGGCTCGCCTGACAGTCGAAGCGTGTTCTTGTTTACAGAGCTGTGACATTATGAAAAAGCATTATCCTGTGCTGTCCAACACAGCAGTCACTAGTCACACAGGACCGTAGACAGTGACATTAATGAAAAGGAAGTGATCTGTGTCTCAGGTGCACCAGCCACAAGGGTGCAGTGGCCTCATGTGGCTTTTGGCTTCCATATTAAACAGTGCGGGTTTGTATTTCCATCATGACAGGAGGTTCTCTTGGACAGTGCTGCATTTTAATAACTGTCCTACAGAGAATGCAAAGGTTCATAGAGGCCAAGTGACTAGATAGTGCTCTGTCCCCCAAACCACTGAGCAAAAGAAGGCGGCTTTTTGTTTGATTGTATTAATGGGAAAATGCCCCCTCTGCTGCCCTTCTGAGGTTTAATAAAAGAGAAAGGAATTTAAAACGGGGAAATAGCTGGGCACGGTGGTGCGTGCCTGTAGTCCCAGCTACTCCGGAGGCTGAGGCAGGAGGATTGCTTGAGCCCAGGAGTCTGAGGTTGTTGTGAGCTAGGCTGAGGCCACGGCACTCTAGTCTTGGCAACAGAGTGAGACTCTGTCTCAAACAAAAAACGAAAAACGGGGAAAAGTCCCCTGCCATCCTACCTAAACTATAAGATAATCACTGTTGATATTTGGGTCTAATTCTTTCTATATAGATAGGTTAGTTTTAATATATTTTTTTAAAAATCCAATTGTTTCACTCTGTGGATCAGTTTTGATTTTTGGCCTCCTCGGGCTTCCCGGCTGGTTTTCTGGACCGTACGTTAGAGGGCCCTGCTCAGGACAAGGTGGCGGGGAATCCCACTTGGCAGGGGATGGCGGGGAATTATCTGGGGTGTCAGGACTTGTGGGAAACTCTGTTCTCCTAAATGACTCCAGAGTTTTCTTCCTTTCTTTTTCAAACATTGCACAAGTGTGGCCAGGGAGCCAAGGCTGGGCTGGGCCGGGCTTGGTCTCTGGCCACTGGAGGGGAGCCCTCTGGTGGTCAGAAGGGACACCTCGCACCTGCTGCAGAGAGGGCCCTGGGTACTCATCTAGTCCACGGCCTTCATTTTACTAATGATGGGGCAACTGAGGCCCAGAAGGGAAGGCACTTGCCAAGGTCACCAGGCTGTGCCCTCGGTTGCAGTTAAGTATGCAGGGCTGTGGCATCAGCCTGCCTGGATTCAAATCCTGACTCTACCACTTTTTAGCAGTGGGAGTGTTGGCAACATAACCTCTCTGAGCCCCAATATCTTCATCAATTACATGGGTCACTGATAACTCTCACCTGGTAGGGCTGTGGGGATAAAATCAAATAAGCTATGTAAGGTGCTTAGCACCGAGTAAGTACTGTTTCGCCAGCGTGGGTTTCCCCTGGGACAATATCGATGACAATCACTGTGGGTTATCAGGTGGTCGAGGGTGTGTTCTGTGGCAGGCGCGGCTGCTTCCGTACTTGAATGGTCAGCTTGTGTAGAATCCTCCTAATGACCCTCTGAAGGAGGTGCTGCCATGACCCCATTTTGCAGTTAAGAACAGCAAGGTTCCGAGAGGCGATGTGACTTGGCAGTTGTCGTAACTGATGTTCTCACGGCCTTTGCATTCACAGAGGCCTTTCCCACTCATGGCTCAGCAACCAGTGATGTAGGGAAGGTGGGCATTTGTAATTCCTGTTTGGTAGATGAAGAAATCAATTCGCTTGCCCGAGACCTAAACCCAGTGCCCTTTCCCCTACCCAGATCTAGGCTGCAGCTTTCACATGGCCCCGTGGCCTGGCCTCAGGGCCCGGCTTTCCCCCACGACACCCTCCACAGTTGGCCAAGGTCCTCCCTGGGGAGTGTGTGCAGAGCAGGCTGAGGGCCAAGGAGTCCCAACACCAGGGTGCTGGTCTAGCCTCTAGGTGCCCCTCATCTGGGCAAATCTTCCACCTTCCTGCCCTCGGTGCACCTGAGTGCCCCCTCCTGCAGCAGAGGCCCAGGGTGGGTCCAGGCGGAACAGGGCTTCCTCAACCCTCCCCTCAGGCTGCGTGGGGCCAGCCCCAGCATGGGCAGGGAGAGAGAGGGGCATTCTTCAAGTGCCCCCCAACTCAGGCTGAGCTGAGGCTCCGGGCCACTCACATTGCATGTGTGAAGCACCTGCGACATCCCTGTTCTGTGCAGGGCTCTGGGAATGCAGAGCTGGGCAGTGTGGCCCCTGCCCTCACGGAGCTCACAGACTAGCAGGGAGACAGGAGATTAGACACAGTGTGCTGAGGCTCCCCTGAGGGTGAGCCCAGGGAACACTGGAGACAGCACTGGACCCCACCCCCTAATCTTGGGAAGACTTCCTAGAGGAGGCAGCACCTGAACTGAGACCTGCAGGTCTAGCAAGGGTGCATGAGCAGGACAGGATAGATATCAGGTGGGGGAGGGGAATCTCCGCACCACCAAAGCCCGCCCTGCCCTGGAATGAGTCTGCCTCGGTGGAGGGAACTGGGGGGCTAGAGCTGGCGTCATGGAGCCCCTAGCAATTAGCACATGCCTTCACCAGTGTCTCCTGGACTTTGGCAGGTGCAGCTGGTCCAGGACCCAGCAACTGGAGGGACCTTCGTGGTAAAGGCAGGTGCCACCCAGCCCCCTGCCTTTCTGCATTCCTCTTGGGACTTTCTCACAGCTCCTGGAAGCCCCCTACCCAGAACCTGCATCTGAAGCCTATGTTCCCTCTAACTCCAAAAGCTGACTGCTCTGCCCAGAACCTGCCCACTGCCTGCCAGACAGACCACACACACACACACGCCTCGTCCTTGCCGGACGGTGGAGGACCTGGATTCCGAGGGGGAAGCAGGGGTGACAGCCAGATCAGGAACTGGGGGAGGTGGCTTCTCCTCAGGGTGGCTCCCACTCCTCATCTAGACACCCCTGAAGCCAGGGTTAGGATGTTGCCTAATAGCAGTCTCTGCCTTGTCTCCTCCCAGAGCCTCCCCAGGTGCCACATGGTAAGTCGGGAGCGACTGACCATCATCCCGCACGGAGTCCCCTACATGGCCAAGCTGCTGCGGTACTTCGTGAGCGAGGACTCCATCTTCCTTCACCTGGAGCACGTGCAAGGTGAGGGGGCCTGAGGGGCCCTGCCAGTTCCTCAGGCCTTTGGGGTATTGTCATCACCTACCCCCTTAAAATGCTGAGCCCTGGGGAGGGGCGTAGCTTGCACCAGACATGCAGTGGAGACCAGGGGACCCAGCTTTCCTGGAGGCCGATGGCAGATCAGGCTGTCATGAGCCTCTGTGTGGTGCCAAGGGGGAAGGCCATATTGTGGGGAGGATGTCCACACCCTAGGCGGGCCTGAGGGCCTTTATGCAGCTGTCTCCTCTGTCACCTGTTTCCTCCAGTCTTTTTTCATTTTTCTGGGCTGTGTCCATCCCTCAGGAGTGGCCACACGAGACAGTGGTGACTGAAGCTATAAAGACAGGAACTAGGTCATGTAGCAGATATTTATTGATGATTACATTGATGATTTTTTTTAATGAGTTATATACCCTTGGTCATGACATATAGTCATCACAGGTCTGTGCCTGGCCTTTAAATTTCATTATATCTGTCTCCCTAAAAAAAAAGGTATAATATGTTGAACACTGGTGAACCCACCACCCAAACCAAGGACACTGACAATACTTTACATCTACTTGTGAGGCTGGGCCCGCTTTAGGTGGGTGGAGAGGAGGGGAGGGCATGCTAGGCTGAGGGGTGGCAGGCAGCGGACGAGAGGAGACTGGACTAGGTCAAGATCCGCAGAAGGTGCAGGGTCCAAGCCCAAGACAGAGGGGAGGCGGGAGTGGGCAGGGACCTGGTGTCCACGCTCTTCTTCTCCCCGTCCCCATGCTCGCCGCTCCCTCTGCATGGCCCAGGAGGCACTCTCTGGTCCCACCTGCTCTCCCAGGCGCACCCCGGGCATTCTGGGCTCAGGTCGGGCTCCACCCAGGAGAGGATGAAGGTTCAGCTCAACTCCCACCTCAGCCTCCTGACCCCGGCGCGGCTCCCCCGGGGCCACACCCCCAGGCAGGACAGAATCTCCCTGGAGCCTCCTCGGACTTCTCAGAGCCTTGCCCCAGCCAAGGAGCCCCCATCCATCAGAACCCAGAGAGAGGCTGAAGATGAATCCACAGCCAGGACTAGCACTTCCTGCTCCTCGGACCTTCCAAAGGCCCCAAGTGGCCACCTGCACCTTCAAGCCAGGCGGGTGGGCCAGAGCTTGAACCCTAGGCCCCCTGAGGGGCTCCCTTGGGTTCGTGAGGGGGCCGACCGGGTGCTGGGGGGCTGTGGCCGAGGCAGGGGTCAGAGCCACCTGTCAATGCCAGTGGATGGGGCCAGCCAGGGGTGTGGCAGGGCCGCCTGGACCGTGAGGGAGGAGCAGGTGAAGCAGTGGGCGGCGGAGATGCTGGTGGCTCTGGAGGCGCTGCACGAGCAGGGGGTGCTGTGCCGGGACCTCAACCCCCGGAACCTGCTCCTGGACCAGGCAGGTAGGTGCCCCACCCCACCCCTCAGGCGGGAGGCCCTCAAAGCCTCCAGACAGAGAAGGAAAGTTCCCCAAGTCAAGGGCCCTCTGAGGTTGTCTGCTTCTCCCCTGTCCCCATCCGGCCTTTCACCCGGACTCTATGCCCAAGCCTAGTGGCCAAGGTGGAGCTTGGGAACAAGCCCTTTCTCCCTCACGAGCCCAGGCCAGCAGCTCCTGGGAGTACCCTGTGGTCTCTGGGCCTTAGGGGGCTATGCCCAGAGGGAGGCTCTGCCAGCACAACATTGGCTTCTGCCGTGTGACTGCTGGGGGAAGCCCTGGAACCCCCTTCCCCATGCCAGCTGCTCAGTGGTGGCTACCCTCAATCTTTGTCCTCCCCTTATTCCTCCCCATATACTGGATGATAAGGTCACATCCGGCTTACATATTTTGGCCAGTGGTCAGAAGTGGAGCCCCAGTGCTGCAGGGAGGCTGCGGACAACCTGTACAGTGCCCCAGGCAAGCAGCAGGGAGGGCCGGGGCGGCCCTAGATCTTGGGTGCCTTTGCGTGGTTTGAGGCTGGGGGCTGAGGATGACAGAGGGAGTGGGTGGTGTCTGGGTAGGATGAGGAGAATGGAGAAGACCCTCTTGGGTGAGGCTGGGACATGTGTGTTCTTGTTCCACAGAGGTGGGTGGGATTTCGGAGCTGACAGAAGCCTGTGACTGGTGGAGCTTTGGGTCTCTACTGTATGAACTGCTGACGGGAACGGTGAGTAGCTGGACCGGATGTGGAGCCCTAGTGGGTGCCACTGAGTGAGGGATAGACAGGGCTTGGTCCATCCAACCAGTGTCTGGGCAGAGGCTGGTTCTCTGGTTCTCCAAAACCTGGCCATTGAGCTGGGTGTCCTGCCAGCACAGCCACACCCCCAGGCCATGGACACACTCAGCACCCTCACCACACTAGTGGCTATCGCTAATGAGACTGTCAGCTTAGGTGAATGAGAGCCGAGTTGAGATGCTCAGGGAAGGTTTCTAGAAGACAGAGCCTGGGCCTAGGTTTGAAGGGAGTGTAGAATTTGACACAACCCTTCTTCCCTGGGAGGCCACTGGATCGTCCCCTGTGCCTCCTCTCCCCACTGCTCACTCCTCCCACCCACGCCCTCTGGGGCTGTAACCCCGAGACCTCAGCTGCAGGACGGGAGACGGGCTCTTTCGTTCAGGCCAGCAGCCATCCTGTCCAGCCTGGGTCAGCCAAGAGCTCAAAGTTCCCCCTACAAACACCCTTGCACAGGATGACGTCCCTGCCCTGTCTTCCCCGCCTCTGCCTGGCACCCCCGACAAGCTCAGTTCGCATCTGAAGCCGGTTATGTTAGGCAGCAAGGGAGACGCCAAACTGCATTTGAGCAGGAAACAGCCAGCATGGATGCAGTGTGACCTGAAGTCCAGATCTGACCGGTCCATCCTGGCTCCCTCCTGTTTTTGTCCCACAGCCCAGGGCTTCTGAGAGCCCCGGTTGCCAATAACCCCAGAATGGCTCTCTGTTCCTGGTCTCCCACCACCTTCCAGCCCACAGCTCCTGGCCTTCCTGGGAGTTCCGTGAAGCCCATGCTTACCTCCAGACAGACCCCCTCTCTCCAAAGCTGCACCTTTCTGGGGTGTGGAGAGGTCCTACTTTCTTTTCTTGCCGCGCCCCTGCCTTGGCCCTGATGGTAGCATGCCATGGCCCGCTGTGAAGTGAGTGACCCCTGGGGATATTTTTTGTATGGAGAAAAGTTCCAGTGCTGTTCCCAATAGAGTACCACCCTAACTGTAACCCAAGATTGATGCTTCTAGCAAGTTTGGAGCCAAAGGGACCTGGGTTCAAACCCTGAACTCAGCATAAGTTCCTTTACCTCTCTGAGCCCGCTTCTCGTCTTTAATGGCTAACGTATGTCAGCATTTAGCAGTGTCCGGCACACAGTAAATGCAAAGCAAAAGGCAACTATCGCCATCGTCATCCGGGGGAGGGGTGCACAGACTTTCCTGGGGATGCCTCTTCAGAGGCCCTTCCCTGTGTCCTCCCAGGCACTGTCCCAGAGCCACCCCTCAGGAATCCAGGCCCACACCCAGCTCCAGCTGCCCAAGTGGCTCAGTCGCCCAGCAGCCTCCCTGCTGACTGAGGTGAGACGGGGCCCAGCCTAGAGGAGGCGGCTTCTTGGCCTAAGGGTGGGGGCTGGAGGGGAGAACCGTGTGTGAACTGTGTATGCTTCCTACTCAGCATCTGATACAGGTGCAGGAAGGCAGTAGGGACAACAAATTTCTACGTGGTGGTGGTCAAACGCCACCATGTCCCCCAGGGTAAAAATGGGTGTTCTGTGGGCCGGGCTGGTAGGCAGCAAGCCCCCTAGGAGCCGCGGCGATGGGCGTGCCTGGAGGTCAGCCATGCCTCAGTGGTGGGAGTGGGGAAGGCCTGCCCAGACAGCTGACCGGGCCTCTCTCTACAGCTGCTGCAGTTCGATCCCACCCTGCGCCTGGGCGCTGGAGGCAGTGGTGTCAGCAAGCTCAAGTCCCACCCCTTTTTCAGAGCTATCCAGTGGAGCAAACTGGTGGGGTAAGAGGGGCTGAATGGGTGATGGAAGCAGCTGGCCTGGTCTGGATCTCTGCTCTTCTCTCTGCCTGTCACCCAGGGCTCCCCCTGGGCCTCAGAAGGGCCAGCTCCTGGAGAAGCGGAGGGGGAGGGGCAGTGAGGCTCACCCTGCTAAGCAGCCTGCACCTCCCACCCGCCGTCAGCAGACACCCGTTGCGCGCATGCCTTGTACCTTTAACGCGGACCTGCCATGTTGAAGGGTGCCTTCTGTGGCCCTGGCTCCAAGGTTTCATGACTCACGCACTGCCATGCTGTGCCCCACTGGGGTCATCTCTGGAGATTCACTTCAGGATACTGATCCCCTGGCTCAGTGGACCCAAGCCAGGCTGTCCTGGCTGGTTGTCTTGCAACCAGTGGGCCTCTTCCGCCAGAAGCTGTTCCTGTGGTGGTGGGCGGCGGGGCCTGGGGGGAGGCTGGGAAGGAATCTGCAGTGTGGGGTGGGGACAGGATGATCCACTCCCACTCTTGACGATGCCCCCTATCTTGTGATTTCAGACTTTGGAAAGTAAAAGGAAGGGTGGCGAGGAAAATAGAGGAGAAGCGATGGGGGGAAGGAGGGGAATGCACAGCTCTGCTACTTAGAATAAGTTTGAAAACAGAATAAAGAGGATTTTTCGCCCCCAGCTGGCCCACCTGTGCGGGGGAGTGGGGAGCCTGCTACAGGGGTCTGAGGGGACATGGCGACACAGCCTCCAGGCGAAAGCAGCTAAGACAGGTCGTGCCCACGAGGATTCCCTTCTCAGGCACTGGTTCTGCGGACCATTCTGCATTCTGGTCTTGAGGTTCCACTAAATCACTGCCCACTGTGACTTCTTACCCTTTTGGAATAAGAAACCACCAAACACGTGGAACAATTACCCACACTCAGCCTGAAGTAAGATGTTTCTGGTCTCTGAAGAACTGGGGTGAGTGGTTACCCCAAAGACAATCCCCTCAGCTTTGGGGGCTCCTCTCAGGACTCACACTATCACTGGGGTATGGCACCTGAGAAACTTCCACTACAGTTGCCCCCAGATCCTTTCCCGCCAGTGTCTGTCACCACCAGATGGCGCCTCTGACACTGTTCACCAGTCTGGCTCTGAAGGCTCAACTCTCAAGCCAGAGACTTGTGCCCTGGCGAGGCACCACAGTGCACCTCAGGGTCCTCAGGACGGACTGTGGGGGTAGAGAGGACATGGTAAAGCACAGCCCGTGTATGATTCCCTGTGGTGCACGTGCTGGCTTTCCCTGGGATTTGCCTAGCCCCCTAGTAAAGCCTGCTCTTGCCTGTGGTGTCCTTGGTCCATTAATGCAAGATTGGAAGGCTCCCCCAGAGAAGCTCCACCAGAGAGTGAGCTTGGAGGCTGCTAGGAAGCAGAACTGGTGGCAAGTGGCATCTCCCCACCCCTGCCCCTGCTGAGTAGCCCCAGGCCTCAGGGGAAGCGGTGACTGGGTGTGGGGGTGAGGACTGAGCTCTGTGGAAGATAGGAAGAAAAGCCTTGGAAGAAGGTCATGGTGCCTGGGGGGAATACTAGTTTAATCCTCACAGTGACCCCCTGAGATAGACGGTAGCTCCTGAGAAAACAGGCTCAAGGAGGTTAAAGCCACAACCTAATCGGAGCCTGGTAGAGCAGGTTCACAAGTTAGTGTTCTTCAGCTATACTCCCTAAGTCAGGCCAGACCACTTGCAACCACTGCTTCATGAAGTGTAAGTCGCTTCTGGGCCTCATCCACCCAACACACAGTGCACACCCAGCACTTTGTGAGGCCCCTAGTTCCAAATACTGTCCAGTTGGCTGACCTTTTGGAAAAAATGGGACAAATACCTACTCTAGGTTTACTAGAGAAACTAAAGCTTCTAGCACCAAGCCCTGGACCTGACAGATAATTCTGAAGTTCTTGTTTTCACTGAACTTAATTTTTTCTACCTACTAGCTGTAAGTTCTACCCTCTGGGACCCACTTCCTTCCCGTGACAGACCCTCAATGAGGGACAGCCCTCACTGCAAGTGAGGCCAGCAGACAGAAACTGCGTGGAAAGCTAAGGCTGTGTTTCAACTGGGACACCATCATGCCTGTCACTTGCAGTCAGTCTAGGATAGCCACCAACCCTGTCCATTCACTCTCACACACCATTGCTCCAGAGGGAGGTGATCTACCCTCATTTGTTCACACAGACCTTGAGTATCTTGGTACACATGTGGCAGTCAAATCCAAATAAACTATGAGATGCCCCCACACCTCCCCCAGGCTATCCCAGAAATAAGGCAAGCCCCGCCAAAAATGCAAATGTCTACTGGTGTTTTGGAGGGGCTTCACAAAGGTGGGGACCCCAATTTGTCTTCAAGAACTTGGCTTGACAGGCTCAAGGGGCTCACTGGAAGGAAGCAGGGGACTGAGACTATTGAGCTTTCCTGGCTGCAGTCAGGGTTCTACTTTTGTCAAATTAGTACAGCGCTTACTTCAAAAGTATGGGATATCAGGATAATGGAAGGGGCATTAAGTGGCTTTCAGTGCTAACAACCACCATCTGGAGCAACAGTGCTGGCGACTTACATAAGCTTAGTAACCAAAAGGAACACAGATGCAGGAACCCTGTTTGAGAATATTTGCCCTTTAATTTGCATTTAAAATCAGTTTCTTTAAATATTTTAGTTACAAGTTCTGAATAGTGAAGACTTAGCAGATGCTGCAGGCACTCAGTATTGGCTCTCACCCTCCCCCCTCCCCCCATCCCAGGCCTTGCTCCTTGGCTCAAGATACAAAAGGGCACTCTACACTAACTGGCCCCAGTATCGAGTGTCAGCAGCCTCGGGCCTGGATGTGGTTGGATACAAAGCCATGAATCTCAGTAGCTTTCATGACAAGATACTTGCATTTAACCATTCTCCAAGGAATTCCAATGATTGTGCCCCAACCCAAGGGCACTACCTTGGAGACCTAAAGCCATTTCACCACTGTGTACTAACACCTTGAGGCTGGTTTCTACCACAGTCCATCCTCCCCCAGACCTTTGTCCTGCAGAGGAAGAGCCAAGGCTCTGCTCCCTACAGGCTAGAACGCAGGAAGGAACAGAACCACCTCCTCAGTCCCCGTGCTTATACCAACTTGAATTTAAAAGCTCAAGTCAACCTGAGCCAATCCAGAGGAGGCCTCCCCTCCCCAGTCTCTATACCAGGCTCCCCCACGCTCAGTCCCACTGCCATGATGTGCCAGAATCTACTCTAAATGAAAATAATGTGCTAGAATGGTTCTTAGCAGCCTGGAAAGGGTTGGCAAGACTATAGCAACGTGTGATTGCGCCAAACGCACCTTCCTGGCATGAGCCTATGACGGAGAGTGTGAGGGCAGGCCTGCTCTGCCCCATCTATGATTACAACGTATGACCTCAGGGGGCCTCTGCCCTCTCCCCCCACTCAACAATCCCCTGGCCTGTGCTTCCTGGAAGAGGTAGAAGAGGCATCTTGAAGTCAATGACAGCTGAGAATGAAGGTGCCGTTTAAGAAGCAGAGCAGCACCTCTTCACCTGTGTTTAATACCTCCACACAGGTGGAATCAAGTGAGAACGTGCACAGCCAGGACACAGGCTGCTGTGAGCTTGGGAGGCACAGCATCCTCCTAGACATCTCTGGAGAGCAGACTTTCAAAAGATAGAAACATAATCACATGGTCCCGGTGGTTTCCCTATAGTGTACTGGTACTGGGTAGAAGCAAAATCACCTTTGCAGAGTGCTGATTGAAGAAAGGCAGGAATATAATGAGCATCCATTAAGGCACTCTCTCTCTCAAGCCCAAGGAAATAAGATATTTGTGGGTAAGAGATGGGTAGAGAGAGGGAGAGAGCCTGGCAGGAACACCAAGAAAAGACCTTCAACTGCTGGTTAGATAGTGCCCTGCTTCCTTGCTTGAGGCCAACAGCATATGCCTGCCTGTCACCAGGCTAACCTGGGACCCGTGAGGGGACAGGGAGAAGACTGGTTTTCAGTTCCTGCATGACCGATTTGTAGGGCATGTGACTTCCTCCTAAAGGTCCAGGAGGA
Source organism: Indri indri (assembly GCA_004363605.1). Classification (NCBI taxonomy): domain Eukaryota; kingdom Metazoa; phylum Chordata; class Mammalia; order Primates; family Indriidae; genus Indri; species Indri indri. Next base: position 65,168 of record RJWJ010004460.1, read on the forward strand.
GGACTCTGGGATCCTCTACTGCTGCCTTGATTTTGCGGAGGAAAGTCACAGCCTCTCTGCCATCAATCAGCCGGTGATCATAAGTCAATGCCACGTACATCATGGGCCGAACTTCCACCTACAGAAAGGAAAAGGTCAATAGGTTTGTCTTCTGCAGATCGGAGAAAGCCCTGGAGGAGGTGAGAAAGTATGGCCTGCAGGAAAGTTTCTAGCTCCAGAGTCTTTTCTATTCATGTTGCCTCTGGATACTGACAACATTTTCAAACACCAAGCATTACCCTCAGTGCAAAGCTCTCCCACTCAAAGTTTAACCAATGAAAGTCTCCTCACGTCCCCATGACTGCCTTTAAAAATAACAAACAAAAAACTCTGCCCTCTAACTTATCTGTTGCCTATGGGGAAGGTTTTTCTTCAGGTCTGGCTGCATGCAGTTACTTCTTTGGGGTTATAATTAAAAAAAATTTTTGGCCGAGCATGATGTAATCATGCCTGTAATCCTAGCACTTTGGGAAGCCAAGGCAGGAGGATCACCTGAGCTGAGGAATTTGAACAGCCTGAGCAAGAGTGATACTGTGTATCTACTAAAAATAGAAAAATTAGCCAGATGTGGTGGTGTACACCCATAGTCTCAGCTACTCAGGAGGCTGAGGCAGAAGGCTCACTTGAGCCCAGGAGTTTGAGGCTGCAGTGAGCTACAATGACACCACTGCACTCTACCAGGGGTGACAGAGACTGTCTCAAAAACAAAAAAAAGAAAGAAAATTTTTTTTTAAATCTGGAGTCTACAAATTCTGAAACTGTATGCAAACGTCGGTGTGTGCGCGTTTTCTGGGAAGATCTATGGATTTTGGATTCACAAAGGAGTTAGTGACCCCAAAAGATTATAAAGCCCAAAAGATTGCAGCTCATGCCTGTAATCCCAGCACTTTGGGAGGCCAAGGTGGGAGGATCACTTGAGGCCAAGAGTTTGAGACCAGCCTGGGCGACAAAGCAAGACCCTGTCTCTACAAAAAATTAGCAGGGTGTGGTGGTGCATGTCTGTGGTCCCAGCTACTCAGGAGGCTGAGGCAGGATCACTTGAGCCCAAGAGTTCTAAGTTACAGTGAGCTGTGATCATGCCACTGCATTCCAGCCTGGTGACAGAGTGAGACCCTGTCTTAGAAAAAAAACACCACAACACAGTCCCAGAAAACTTTCCTACCAACACATCTTCCAAGAGCCAGCTCAAGCCCCTCTGCCCCTTTCACTTCACTCCCTCGATTCTCAGAGAACCTCTAAGCTTCACTATATAACTGGGCAGTGCGCAGACTGCTGCGCATTATTGTCCTGTTTCCGCAGGGGGAGGAAACCATATCTAAATGGTACACCGCACTCCCTACGGCACCCAGACAACGAAGCTTGTTGACTGGTCCCAGATAAAGGAACATGCCTTCTCAGCTCAATGGTTCTCACACTACATCAGAATCATCCATAATTCTGCTTCTCCAAGTCTGGGACAGAGTCAGAGAATTTACATTTCTAACAAGTTTCTAGATGATGCTGATCCACAAACCATAATTTCAGAATCAGTGCTTTAGTTACTAATTAGAAACTAAGAAATGGAACTGAGGCCTGAAAATTATAGTGAATGTTTTATAATTGCCATTTAGTTCGATTTTCCTCTCATTATCACCTAGCCACTAGGACTTTAGAAGTGATGGTTCCTACCTTGCCTCCCACAGCCACTGGCCTGTCAAAGATGGCGTGCATGCCCAGGATGGCAGACTGAGGGGGGTTGATAATGGGTGTTCCAAAGAGTGAGCCAAACACGCCTCCATTGCTAATGGTAAAAGTACCACCGTCCATATCTTCAATGGCAAGTTCATTCTTTCGGGCCTAAAAACAAGATTTCATAATTGAAATATTAAGCCAATCCAGCTTTTTTCACCCAAAGTCCAGAAAGCTTGTATCAATAGTATAAGCTCTAGCTTTCCCACAACACTTGTTCAGCAGAGGAGACTGACTAGTGCTCCACCAGAGAAAAGGCATAATTGCATAAAATCGAGGACTTCAAAAAGGACCTTTTCTTTTTCAGCAGGTCTCATTTGATGAGATTTCAGTCCCAAGAGTGTGGTAAGCTCTGCCAGAGATCTGTACTTAGCTCTTATGGGCCGCTGCCTTCCCCAGGGGCTGCGCGCTCTTACAGAACCAAGTGAGGCTCACAGTGCCGCGAGCACTGCCTACTGGCCAGTCCTGCCTTCCGCATGCTCCTCCCTCGCCTGCCCCGCAGTTCAGACACATGCTTCTTTCTACTTTACCTTCTCTCCCAGCTCACTGATGGTCCGTTCGATATCTGCATAATTCATAGCTTCTACATTCCTGATGACGGGAACCACCAGACCCTGAAGGGAGTGAAAAGCTGTTTCAGTTGCAAATTAATAGTATCCTTTATGTCTACAACTCCCTTGATTCAAGCCAATGGTATCCCCTCCTTAGAATACCTTCGTTATGCAATGTGATTATCTCAGAAAACCTAAAATATTTAGGCCTCATGTTAAAAGAATATAGTATGGTAAAAAAGAAAAAACAGGTTACTTTTACTAACTCCCTTCTAAAAATGACAGAAATGCTTTCTCCTGTGTGATCTGCCTTTTTTAATTTGTTTTTTAAAGAGACAGTTTCACTCTATTGCCCAGGCTGGAATGCAGTGGCCCAATCACAGCTCATTGTCACCTCAAATTCCTAGGCTCAAGTGATCCTCCCACCTCAGCCTTCCAAGTAGTTGGGACCACAGGTGTTTGCCACCATTCCTGGATAATTTGTGTGTGTGTGTGTGTAGAGACAAGGTCTCCTTATGTTTGCCCAGGCTGGTCTCAACCTCCTGGCCTCCCCAAGTGCTGCGATTACAGGCGTGAGCCACTGTGCCCAGCCTGGTCTGCTTCTTCACCTACATACGGTGAGGGTCCAAGATCAGTGCTCCCAACCGCATGCGCCAACATACCCGTGGGGTGGCCACCGCAACACTGATGTCAATATAATCCCTATACACCACTTCTTTGGTTGTATCGTCAATCACTGTGAGAGAGAAACACATGTTATAACAACGCCCGAGGCTGAGGCTAATCAGGTAGTATTTGTATTAACAGTAAAAAACCTGCCGTGTTTGAACAGTGTGGGCTGACCAACCAACATGAAAACCACTGCATTATGAATGGCAGTTGGCACTCCACTTACTCCCATCCCAAGTGTAGTATCTCCCAAGTCCTCTGCCTAAGCCCAAGCGTAGGAGCATCCATTTCTTTGACAACCCTCAGAAGGGCTCAATATACTGGCTTACATAGGATAGGTATGCACTAAGTTCCTGTTAACTAGCTTCTACTTAAGCCCTCCCTTACCAGAGAAAGTCTAAGGTTAACAAGTGCTCCAAAAAAGGCAAATTAGCAAAGGAAAGGGAGCGTAAGGATGCTACCCATTCTGCTTCCCACTATCAACAAGGGGAGGAGGGAAGGAGATCCAGGAGGAAGCAGGGTGGTCTGGCTTTTTAAGTATGTTACCTTGAGAGACAGCAAACCAACAGCTGAAAATTTACATCTAGCACTTATGGGAAAATAAAGGCTTGGGAATCTTTTCCACAGAAAGAAAGTCTATGTTGTACTGTTAGATAAGACACCCAGGGGAAGCATGTAAAGTGAAAGACAGACCAAGAGAGGCCTACAAGTATGGGCAGGCAAAAGGGGGCCACTGAAAAAGATGGAGAAAGCCAGTCTGGAAGGCATGAGAACAGGAGAAACAAAGAGAGGTATACATTTGGGCAAAACAAAGACAGCCCCTCTATATTCCCAGAGTACACAACTCAGTGGGAGGAACTAGGACTTCTATTTCTAGATCTTTAGGGCCTTTGACAGTGCTGAGGATTGCAAAAGTGTCACTGTCCCCTTTCCAATCTTCCAGGGAACAGAGAAGTATCTCAATAGGAAAAAGAGAAGTGTTTGTTAGGTCAACACTTCAATGACATACGTGAGCAAAAGGAAAGAAAACAAGCACCAAGTCCACGAACGAGAGGCCAAGCCCAAGGCTTCCCAATGAAGCCAATCAACCTGAGATCAAAGATCACCCTGGAGCTTACACTAAGTGTGGAAGCTGGGCTCCAAGATGACAGGGCCCATGGGGTGGGGTTGGGTGAAGGGCAGCTGGAACATGAGCTTCCACCCTGACTTGAGACAGCCTGGAGAGCTGGGCTGCCCCAGAACTGCCTGCTGCCAGCTCAGCTGCTAAGCTGTGCACTACAAGAGACACTATTCTGCCCAGCTGGTGGAGAAAAAGTAATCATGGCACCACTTCAGGAAGGTGACTCAAGAAATGCCTGAGGAAGAAATTCATATTTCCACAGGTATGAATAAACAGCCTTGGTCTGCTGAACTCCTGAATATGGAAGATCTGTGTTCATATACCTTACCTCCCAGGACTTCTGCAACTCTGGCCACAAGAAACTCACCTGCATTCACAACAGGCTGCTCCTGCAAGGCAAAGGCTGAAGCCTTCACAAATGCTGACATGAAGCCTAATTTGAGGTTATGTTTCTTCAGAAAAGCATCTTTGTGCCGAGCCCTCATCTCTTGGATGTTACTGTAAAAACATATTACAAAACAAACTGACCACAAAGCCTTAATTTTAACTTTGATACAGGTTTCTAACTCCGTGTACACAATTGGGTAAGTTTCCCTTACTCTGTACCATCTACCTTAGTTCAAGTTTTGAAATAGTCCACTAGAGGTCAACACAATAGCCTGTTCTTTTCCTTTATATCCAGTTTCTGTAAATCAGGTCCAATCTGTCTTTTAACACATTAACTGCCATGTGAGTTATATTTAACTCATGCTACTTTTGAGCCCAGGGCCTCATGAAGTATATGTAAAACTCATGTCTCTTCATCCTGGGAGCTGTAAGAGCTATTTTTCAAGTTGCATATAACTCATGCACAGAAAACAATAAAAATACATTTTCATTAAATTAGAAAGGATCATTTTGTCTTCAAAGTTTTTATTCTATTTTCGTAACAGAACATCATGACCCCAAGGAAAAAAATTTTTTTTCTAGTGTGGCAGAGGGTTGAGCCCTTTACAGGGCTCCTTTGGGTTCTAGAAGTCACAGATTTCAGTGACAGACATATGAACAAGATATTACGGCACATCATCCTTGCCCTAGATGAGAAAATTGTGAGCTACCCATCCTGGAGAAAAAAAAAATGTTTTGAAGTATAAAAGTCTACAAAATAAGCAATATTCTTTTGTTAGAATTTTTTTTTTTTAAGCTATTAACAGAGCTTTATTCATCGGAAACTGGGCCAGATGGACCCCTTAAGGAGCTGCAAGCCCCTGCACCCTAGCCCCTTCTCTGTTTGGACCCTAGTGAAATGTGCACAGTCTGCCCACCCCAAAAAATATGGAATTCATGAATTTGCATGTCGTCCTTGCACAGAGGCCATGCTAATCTTCTCTGTATTGTTCTAATGTTAGTATATGTGCTGCCAAAGTGAGCACTAGAATTATTTTCAAAAAACCACCAAACCTGATTATGGCTTCCTTGTGATATTCCTATTTCCTGACAAGCAGAGATTAAAAAAAAACAAAAAAAAAAACCAAGGTATATGGGCTCCATTACAGCAAAAGCAGTCACAACTACACGTGGAAAGGTACAACCAGTGTTCTTTCAGGCTCATGGGAGCATCAACAGATTCATGTTTCATGTCTCCAGAGTCGGCAGTTCCATCCACTTGTTCCTTCAAACAGGTAGTAACACCCACCATATGTGAGGGTCAGGGCTGGGTACAAGACATAGCTCTTGCCCTTAAGGTTACTTTAATGGATATGGTTTCCTTGGTATTTAGAAAAGTGGCCTTGTATGGTTTAGGTTGTCCCCTTCAGATTAAGCAGCAAGCCTTCTGAGAAGCCTTTGCAGCATGGAACAGCCTTTATCCTTTTGGCACTGGTTTTTACATACACACAATGCAGTTAGTAGGAAACAGCTTTCCCATCATTTTGCTGCAGAAACCTCAGTATTTACTGGAATAGAGTTCTGTGAAGAAAATCGAATTTGACTTTATCTCAGGCCCAAATGCTCAGTTCTCCCTTTCTCCCTATAATGGCCTAATTCGACATTAGCATGAAAGATAAGATGTGGTACAACTTTCATCGCCCCCTTCAGATCTTTTTTTTTTTTTAAAAAGGAAGTTTTCCTAGGGGGACTGATTGGGTTTAAAATGCTTGTTTTCCTGAGTCTAACCTTATTTAGTGCTAGGATTACCACCCTAAAGACATTACTGGTTCCCAAGACACAAGAGCTGCAGAAGAGGGAAAGAAAAGTGATAAAACATCTCTGCTCTCAAACCTACCCAAATGCTATTGTCTAGTCATTAAGTAGTTTCTATTTCAGAGCTCTGCCCTTGGAGGCAGAGGCTGGGACAACAGGGAAAAGGAGGTCGTCTCAGAAAGGTCCCTCATGGGTTAGCTGATCAGCATGAGACCCAAAGGGCACTCGATCTAAACGAGATTACTGGCTGCGGGGAGACTGCAGGCCACTGTTAAGTGACATCTCGATTAGCTGCTGAAAGGAGATCCAGCTATTACACTTCCTTTCCAGTCAAAGCTGGTGGGCCAACTGCATCTTTCAAGGCCACAAATATTTACATGTTTTGTCTTAAGAAATTGGGTAGAATTTCAAAGTCCAATTCAATTTGTGTACAATTTGGCCCTAATGCACTGAAACATAAGCTGCAGCCTTTTGATTCATTAGTCAAAGTCCTTCCCTACATCCTATGGACGGGAGAGAAATCTTTGGCTTGAATGACACCCACTCTTTTTAGAAAGCTTCCTAACGGAAGACGGCTAGTAAAACAGGCCCCACCCTGTGAACAATGTCACAGCACACTATCAAGAAACTACTCCTTTCTATTTTTTAGACCCCTTTCAAAGAAAAACAAATTTCCCTAATGAAAAGTAGATTAGCAGACTAAACCTTTAGGACAAAAAGCAGCAAAGAGATGAGCTGAAGACTTGATAATTTACCTCCCGAATTAAGTATATCAAGTCTTATCTTGGCATTCACAACATTCTGAAATATGAATCCAACCTTCTTTACCATTCTTTCCTATAATATTCCTCACAGTGAAAATAATCTCTGACTATTTCTCAAATGTGTCTTCTTTCCTGCCTATATCACGATCCATACTGTTAACATCATTGGAATGACCTTTCTCCACAACACTACCTGACAAAATGCTAGTCACTCCTGAAGGCCTTTTAAAAATCTTTTCTCCAGGAAATCTTTCCTGACCCTACCACCCCTTGCTACCGCTAACCCCAACCTCAAAATGATCTTGCTTTCTTTTCCATTTTATACTTTTATCCTTCCAACACTTATTTTTCTATAATACTTTATGTTCATCCAAACCGGAAGATAAGCTGTAAGAGGCTAGGGGCTGGCTCTTTTTCACTCATCTTTGTATCTCCCTTGTATACAGTAAGCATTCAAAACATGTTTGGCAAATTTCTCTTCCCTATAGTGCTGACATGTGAACACATTAACATCTTAAAGAAAACAGGTGAGTTAACAATTAGCTCACTACAGAAATGGGTATATGCAGTGAATTAGACTCGCTGGTTAACATTCTGAGGTTTTTACTTAAAAACACAACTTGCTTTCCATTTTACTATTAAACCTGGGAAAAGTGAAAGATATGACAAGCCTATCTATGCCTTGTCACCTCCCCGATTCTGAGTCGCCTAGGAACATGCATAAGGAGCAGTCCCTGTAGGAAGAATCAGGTGCGGTGCTCCAGATCAAGGGCTCTCCACCCCAAGGGGTAGGCCTGGGCGTAAGCCCTGTTGATCTGGTTTCCCCATCTTTGCTTGGCAACCTGACACTGGTCAGAGTGTAAAACTATTACTCTGTCATTTATTAGAAATCACAAGATATAAGTTTAAAAGTCTAAAAGGCTACATTTTTTTAAGCCACAGAGGAAGCAGGCATACTAATCAGGAAAGTCAATTAAGAGATGAAGTCAATGGGTCACTCGGTGTAAGTCAACAACAAACAAAGCAAAGAAGTACCTCTTTCCTGTCAAGTTAGGTTTGGAATCGGCACTAGATCGGGACTGAGGCAAGTTCAAGTGTTCTCCAAGAAAAAAGGGAATGGGGGTAAGAGGGACTGAGACCCCACCTCATGTCAATCTCATTGAAAGTGGTCAGCATTGCACATGTATTCTGGGCCTCCTTCAGACGCTGAGCAATGCGCTGTCGCATCCTGTTCATTTTCTCCTGGAAAGTGAAAGAAGTATCGATAATCTGGTCTCTCTGCGTCAAGCATTCCCCATGTAGTCAGAAAGAATACTCACTCAGCTTGCCAGGAGTGGATGGCCAAGGACTACAATATCTAAGTACAACAATAGCTCCAGGCCTCCCTTTCCTGTGGTGGCCCTTCCTCTTCTGAGCAAGAGCATGAAAACGTAGGCCAAAACTACTCACTCAGATGTGTCTGAAGTTTGACCAAGAACGGAGTCCCAGGAATAGTTTGATTCCAAAACCAAAACAACTTATGAAAAGCAAGAATATGGTATAGGTCTAGCCAGCATAAGATTCATAACATAAAGGGCATTTCTATTGATAAAGACTTGCATGAGAATAGCTACTTATGGAACAGAAACTCATGAGAAACAAAGTTTTGAGGCTATTGTATTTTTAGGAAGTATTCTCAAGCAGAGGAACCCACACTCTTGACCATACTTCCTTGAGGTTTTATGTCTGCACCTGACAGCTACTGCTACTGAGCGGTATCCCTTAGCTACAGCTAAGTATCTCGGAAGTCTAGGAATAGAGCTCTCTAAACCAGCTCTCTGAAGTGTGTGACATTGTGGGAGGGAGGGGGCGCATTACTAAGCTACCATCCCTTGCAAATATTTTACTTACCCGAGGCATTTCATTGGTAAGCATAGTATAGTGGAAAAACCACAGGACATGTGTTCAGAAAACCTTAGGTCTTAGTCATATCATTTGATGGTTATGACTATGAACAAGTTACTTCCTAAACTCCATTTCTTTGTGTCAAGGCCAAGGGAATGAGCTGCCAGCAATTTAAAGGGAGGCACCACCATACCCCACTCCACTAATCTCAACACTGCCCCCTCTACCTCTTTCTTGGAAGAGGTCCTCAGAGGCTTACCCGATGTTCTGAACGCAGACCTTTGCCAGCTCCTGGCTCAGCTAGTGGAGGGGCAGCAGTGGGTTTTACTGCAGACACTGAAAATGAAGACAGAGGGGTACAGCTGCATCAGAGAAGGGAAGAAACATCTACTGAGTATATTGCCAGTGCTTTTGTACTGTACTGTCACTTAATCCTCAAGATATTCTGAAACGCATTAGTATCATTCTGACTTCACTGATGAACTGCTCAGAGAAGTTAAGTAACTAGCCTAAAGTAACAAAGTTAGTAAACAGAAAGCTGGGATGCAAACCCAAGTCTTCAGACTCAAAGTCTAGAGTTTTTTCTACAACACAGCCAACCTGGCCTGTTCAGAACCATGATTAGTCTCAGACTTTACCCAGTGAGGGAACATGATATTAGATGAGATGTTCTTCTCCCATATAAAGACACGTGGGAGTTGAAGGCTTACCTGGTTTGCTAGAAGCAGGTTGTGAAGGCAAGGGCGCCGGTGGCATCTGAGTGGGTATGGGCGCTGCAGGGGAAGGAGGAACTGCTGATGCCGTAGGCTCTGCTATTGGGGCTGCGGCAGCAGGAGCTTCAGCTGGCTTGGCCTTAGCAGGAGCAGCTAGAAAAGAAGATAGATGCCATTGGCGCTGTCTGGAAAGAAAAGCAACCAAATCATAGAGACTAAGCAAGACTAGCAAAGCAAAATTTAGTGGCAAAAGCTATATTTCTAAACAACAAATGTCTGTTGGGTATCTGCTATATGCGAGGCACGCAATGACAACAGGCACTATTCTCTATTCCCCTGGGTTCCTAAATGTCCTCTATCAGCTAACAGGCTCAACTCAGCTGCTTTCCTGATTTCACAGATATCTACTGACCATCAAATTCAGCAAGTACTTTCAAAGTACTAAGCCCAAGGAAATGTAAACTTCCAAGAAAAAAAAGCCCAGGCAATTTGAAATGTTGAGACACACAGATGAATGTATTTCTAATTATGGTAATACTGACATATTTTAACATTACATCCAAGGAAGAATACTCAACTATTAAAAAATAAGTTTATTCAAGGGCTCACGTAGGCATTAGTTCAAAGCATTTTATCCAGCATGACCTCATAAAATCAATGAGGTGGTCAAGTAATAAGTTCACAACTTGAAGTGAGATGTGTATTTCTATTTTTTTTTTTTTACCCATTTGTTCATCACATCCAGTTTTATAGTTAAGATGGACTTCCTGCCGGGCGCGGTGGCTCACGCCTGTAATCCTAGCACTCTGGGAGGCCGAGGCGGGCGGATCGTTCTGAGCTCAGGAGTTCGAGACCAGCCTGAGCAAGAGCGAGACGCTGTCTCTACCAAAAATAGAAAGAAATTAATCGGACAGGTAAAAATATATATATAGAAAAAATTAGCCGGGCATGGTGGCGCATGCCTGTAGTCCCAGCTACTCGGGAGGCTGAGACAGTAGGATTGCTCGAGCCCAGGAGTTTGAGGTTGCTGTGAGCTAGGCTGACGCCACGGCACTCGCCCCAGGCAAGAGAGGGAGACTCTGT
>RJWJ010004461.1:0-42252 GCA_004363605.1 Indri indri
GAAAGAAATTAATTGGACAGCTAAAAATATGTATAGAAAAAATCAGCCGGGCATGGTGGCACATGCCTGTAGTCCCAGCTACTTGGGAGGCTGAGGCAGTAGGATTGCTCGAGCCCAGGAGTTTGAGGTTGCTGTGAGCTAGGCTGATGCCACGGCACTCACCCCAGGCAAGAGAGTGAGACTCTGTCTCAAAAAAAAATAAAAATAAAAATAAAAAATGTGTACCCTTTGAGTATAGGAATAGTTTACTTGTTCATTTTTGCATTCCTGATATCTGATACAAATTTGGTACCCAATAAAAGTTTGTAAACTGAAAATAAAGGAAATGGAATAAACTATTTAAAAAACATTAAATACCTACTGTAATAATAGTACTGTAGTAGAAAATACTAGTAGATTCCGAAGAATTAGACAGTATGATTCTTACTTTTAAGAATGCACAGGGAGCAAACTAAAACCACAATGAGGCAGGGCCCAGTGGCTCACACCTGTAATCCTAGCACTCTGGGAGGCCGAGGCGGGTGGATCGTTTGAGCTCAGGAGTTCGAGACCAGCCTGAGCAAGAGCGAGACCCCATCTCTATTAAAAATAGAAAGAAATTAGTCAGACAACTAAAAATATATAGAAAAAATTAGCCGGGTATGGTGGCACATGCCTGTAGTCCCAGCTACTCGGGAGGCTGAGGCAGAAGGATTGCTTGAGCCCAGGAGTTTGAGGTTGCTGTGAGTTAGGCTGACGCCACGGTGCTCACTCTAGCCAGGGCAACAGAGTGAGACTCTGTCTCAAAAAAAAAAAAAAAAAAATTAAAAACAGAATTACCATATGATCCATCAATCCCACTTCTGGGTATCTATCCAAAAGAACTGAAATCAGTATGTTGAAAAGATATCTGCACTCCCGTCTTCTTTTCAGCATTATTCACAATAGCCAAAATATGGAAGCAACCTAAATGTCCATCAGTGAATGAATGGACAAAAAAAATGTGGTATATATGCACAACAGAATACTATGTAGCCTTAAAAAAGGAGGAAATTCTGCTATTCACTACAACATGGATGAAGTGGAGGAAACTATGATAAGTGAAATAAGCAAGGCACAGAAAGACAAACATTGTATGATTCCACTTATACATGGAATCTAAAAAGGTGTCTCATAGAAACAGAATAGAAATGTGGTTACCAGAGGCTGGGGAGAAGGGGGAGAGACGGGGAAAAGGGAGATGTTGATTAAAGGGTACAATGTTTCAGTGAGTCTGGAAGAATAAGTTTTAATGATCTATTGTACTGCATGGTAACCACAGTCAATGTATTATATATTTCAAAATTGCTAAAAGAATAGATTTTTTAACATTCTTGCCTCAAAAAATAAGTTGGTGAGGTGACAGCTGTGTTAATAATCTTGACTGAGTCTTTCTACGGTATATACATAGATCAAAACATCACATTGTACCCTATAAATATACACAATTATTAGTTGTCAATTAAAAATAAATTTTAAAGCATCTCAAAAATGCATAAGAAGAATGTACCCTCAGGTTGGGAGGACAGACTAAATAAAGTCATTCATTTATTTATTCATTTATTAAAATAGGCCAGGCATGGTGGCTCATGCTTATAATCCTAGCACTCTGGGAGGCCAAGGAGGAAGGATCGCTTGAGCTCAGAAATTTGAAACCAGCCTGAGCAAGAGCAAGACTCTGTCTCTACGAAAAACAGAAAAATTAGCTGGGCGTCGTGGCACGCACCTGTAGTCCCAACTACTCGGGAGACTGAGGCAGGAGGATTGCTTGAGCCCAGGAGTTTGAGGTTTCAGTGAGCTATGATGACGCCACTGCACTCTAGCCAGGGTAACAGAGCGAGACTCTGTCTCCAAAAAAATAAAATAAAATAAAATAAATGTGAGCCCATTATTGGCTTAAGGTATGAAGACAGATAAAAGATAGCTGCTATCTTCAAGGACCTGCTAGTCTGTTAAGAACAGATGAGTAAATTAATGGAATAGAGTGTGTTGCCTGCTATGGTAGAGGAAGACACCTGCTAGAGAAATGTAGGGAGCACAGCAGAAAGACAACTAAGCCAGTCAAGGAGAAAGGGTCAGGAAATCCATTGCAGAGAGGACGAAAACTTAATCTAACTTTTGAAGGATGATAAAGCTGGCAGGAGGGAGATGGTAGGGAGGAGCGTATTGCAAGCAGAGAGAATAACACATACAAAAGCACAGAGGCATAAAAGAACACATCGTGGAGTGAAATTACTAACAGTTCTGTGTGGCTGAGGCCCTAGCAGATGTGGGAAAGGGGCAGAAGATATTAAAGCGAAAACGAAAGGTAGGAGGTAGATCATGAAAGGTCTTACATGCTTTTCTGAGTTTGAACTTTATATTCGAGAAGTATGGGCTTCATCCTGAAGGCTACAGTGCATTGGTGACTTCCAGGTAGGAGAGAAGCACAATTAGATTTAGATTTTTGCTGCCAAAAGCTATGACAGTGGTGGAGAAGCAGAGGCAGGCAGAACAGTTTTAGAATGACTGCAGTGGCAGTGGGGACTGAAGGAAAAAGGATAGATTACATAGACATTTGCCAGGCAGAATGGACACGGTTTTGAGATAAAGGGTTAAAGAAGTAGAAAGAAGCAATGAAGACTAGTGAGTGTCTGGCATAGGTTGATTAGGTTTATGGTGATATTTACCAAGACTGGGAAGACAGAAAGAAGACAGGTTTACAGGAGTGGGAAGGGGAGATCACTTTAGACATTTGAATTTGATATGTTTATCCAAGTTGTCTAAAGAATATAATGATCTGTAGAAAACACATCTGACTCAATGAATATATGAATGCTAAGACTATGCATATGAATGCAATCATCCAGGGAAATAATACAGTACTGAGAGAAAAGGAGGGTGATGGCAGAGCCCTAAGGAATATCTATATAGCAACACACAGGGGAATGCGAAGCCAGGGAAGAAGTCGGACATGGAATGGCCAAGGAGGAAGATTATGCATGGCAAGTACAAAATAATCAAAGAAAGAATACATATCAGGGGGTAGGCAAGTTGGGTAAGGACTGAAACTTGTACAGAAGGATATCAAAATTGGGAGATCAACCTGTGACATTACCAAGACCAATTTAAATGCAGTATAGGTTTACGCCAAAGAATCAGACATTGATTTTTTTTTTAATTAAGAGATGGAATCTTGCTCCGTTGTCCAGCCTGGAGTGGCATGATCACAGCTCACTGCAACTTCCAACTCCTAGACTTAAAACGATCCTCCTGCCTCAGCCTCCTGAGTAGCTAGGGCTACAGGCGCACATCACCGTGCCCAGCTATTTTTTTTTTCTAGATATATGATCTTCCTAAGTTGTCCAGGCTGGTCTCAAACTACTGGCCTCAAGGGACCCTCCCACCTCAGCCTCCCATAATGCTGGGATTACAGGCATGAGCCACTGCCATTATGATTCTTACTTTTAAGAACGCATAAGGGGCAAATTAAAACCACAATGACATATCACGTCACAACTGTGAGACTGTCTAGAGGAGCCAAACTGCAGTGGGTTGAGGTAGGCTTAGAAAGTGGGAAAATGGAAATGAGTATAGATTCTTCTTTTCAAAAACTCAGTTATGTGGGGAAGGAGTGACAGGGCATAAGGTAGGGAAAAGACCAGCTTGGGAGGATTATCCTGAAGTTATGTTTATATGCTAAAGAGGAAGACAGCAGGAAAGAAGACACTGAAAGTCCTGAAAAGCAAAGGGGTAAAGAATGAAAAAGGGCCGGGGTTGGGGGTGAGGACAGCAGTGGGAAGGAATGAATATAAAGCACAATGGAAGGGGATTCTCTCCTGAGTAAGAAGGAGAGGGGCTAAGCATGGATTTAACTGCAGAAAAGCTTACAAGCAGCAGTAAGCTTAGACATTTCTCTGAAATGATAGGCAAATTTTGTGTAAATGTGTATCTGTCAGGCGGGAAACACAACAGATTTCTTCAGATTCTCAAGGAAGCTCACATCCCACAAAAGTTTTTAAGAATGCAGCTCTGAAGGAAATGAAGGCCATGAGCAATGGATGATTAAGAATAATGAAGAAAAACAGAAAATCAGATGCAAGAATTAGTAAAAATTGATTAGGCTGGAAAGGGGCAGCCACAGTAAGGCCAAGATAAAAAACAAATGAAGTATCAGAACCTTGTTAATTCTAGGATGCTGTGGTCAAAGCTGATATAATAAACAGCAGGGAGCTCCCACTGGTTCTCAAATGTAGAAAAGGCATACCCATGTTTGAACTTCATTCTGGAAATGGTATAATGAACTAGGCAAGAAAGAGACTGAAAAAAGGGAGACCAGACAGCAGTCTATAGCCGTAAATCAAATATGACTGGCATTCAGTCATTCAACAAGTATCTACTTAGTATCGCCAGGTACCATTTTAGACTCTGAAGATACACAGGTGAAGAACTGACAAAATTTCTGCCACGTGAGGCTACAATCTGGTGGAGAGGTAGAAAATAGACACATAGCAAATAAATAAAAGACACCAGGGCAGTAAGGATCCACGGGGTTGGCGGTAGGGTTGTATTCACTAATGCAGTCAGGAAAGGCTTCTCTAAGGTAATAGTTTACCAAGGACTGGCAAACTACGGGCCACAAACCAAATGTGGCCCACCACCTGTTTTAGTTTGGGTCATTAGCTAAGACTAAAATGGCTTTTACCATTTTTAAATGCCTAGAAAAAGTCAAAAGGATATTTCATGCACACGAAAACTATATGAAATTCAAATTTGTGCCCATAAATAACATTTTATTGGAACACAGCCACATTCATTCATTCATGTACAAATAGTACCCAACTTACGATTTTTCTACTTTATGATGGGTTTACAGGTCTATTAAACGTATATTCAACTTACGACAGGTTTTTCGGCTCCATTATAAGTCGAGGAGTATCTGTACTGCCTAGTGTTGCTTTTGCACTAAAACAACAGAGTCGAGTAGTTTTCAACAGAGACCATCTGGCTCTTTGCCGAAAACAACTTAGACCTAAATGAGAAAAAGCCAGACATACAAAGACCTTGACAGAGAAGTGTTCTAGCCTGACAGCAAGTGCAAAGGCCCAGAGACAGCAACAAGCACAGCATGTATGACAGAAAAAGACCAGCGGTGGCTCTGCAACAGAATGAATAAAAATAAGAAGAGGTGGTGCTAGAAAAGCAGGTTTGACCAGAGGCCAGATCATGTATGGCTTTGTTGGCCATAGTCAGAAGTCTGCATTTATTCTAGCAGTGTGGGGTAGACATTGGCAGGTTTAAAGTGAAGGAATCATATGCTTTGATACTGGAGTTCATAGTTGCTGTGTGAAGAACTTTAATGAGATAAGAACACAAGCAAGTCTAGCCAAGTGATTATAATAGATAAATAAGTCTGAGGTTTGGGTGAAGTTGTTGAGAGGTAGTTGAATTTCGAGTACATTCTGGATGTAGTGCAGATAGAATTTGCTGATGGGATGTGAAAAAAAGAAAGAAATCAAGGATAACTCTTAAATCTTAGGCCTAAGCAACTGAGTATATGGTGGAGTCATTCAGAAACAAAGAGACTAGGTATGGAAAAGGTTTGAGGGAGAAAGTCAAGACTTCTTGGACATGATGAGATACCTATCAGAGATCCAAGTGCTTCAGTGGCACTTACATGGCTCCTTGCCTGTAAAATGGGAACAGTAGTGGCACCTCAGAGGGTGCTCATGTAGATTAGGTGAGATAATACAAATGAAGTGCTCAGAATACAGCCTGGCCTCCAACAAACACTCAGTAAATGTTATTATGCAAATGGAAATATCAACAGGAAGCAGATTATACAAGTCTGGACCTACCTCCAAGAAGTGGTCAGTGGTGGACACAAGGATTTAGCAGTCCTCAGCATATAGATGAGGCCTGGATGAGATCACTCAAGGAGAGTATGTAGACAGAGAGAAGGAAGACAAAGGTAGATTCCTGGGAGCCTCCAACACACAGGAGAGTTAAGTGGAGGAGAGAAGCCATACAGGATACTGAAAATTAATAACCAATGAGTTAAGAAGAAAAACAGATGGGTACAGTGTTAAAGAATGCAAGAACAGTGTTTGAAGAAGGGAGTGGTCAGCTAGTTCAAAAGCTGCCAAAAGGTTTAACAGGATGAGGACTGAGAATTATCTATTCAATCTGGTAAGACAGAGGTCCTTGAGGACCTTGATAAGAGCTATTTCAGTGGAGTCTTGGGGATAAAAGCCCAACTAGAGTAGCTGAGAAGAGAATGAAAGGTGAGAAAGTGGAGACAGTAATTACACACAGCACTTTCAAGGAGTTTTGTTGTGAAAGGGAGCAAAGAATCAGGTAGTAGCTGCAGGACACAGAGTCAAGGGTTTTTTAAAAGGATTATATTAACATTGGACAGTTTTTTATAGTGATGGGACCGATCCAGTTATAAGAGAGAAATTGTCAATGTAGCAGGAGAGAGGTGATAACTGCAGGTACAACCCAGAGTAGATGAGAGGGTATGGAATTCAGAACTCAAATGGAGAGGCTGGCTTTAGGCAGGACAGGGGACATTTCTTTGATTGTAGAAGGCAGCAGAGGATGTAGTAGTACCTAAGTTCCCTTTTAACAGGAAGGGAAAAGCTATGACATACTTCGAGAATATTTAAAATCTCTTGCTTCAGACCTGGGCACGGTGGCATGTGCCTGTAGTCCTAGCTACTCTGGAGGTTGAGGAAGGAAGAGTTCAAGGCTGTAGTGCACTATGATCACACCTGTGAATAGCTATTGTACTCCAGCCTGTGCAATATAGTAAGACTCTGTCTCTTAAAAATAAAAAAAAAAATATATATATATATATATATAAAACTCTTGATTTGTTTATTATACTTGGTATACTACAAATGACTCTCGAGAATCAGCAAATCAGTAAATGAATAGTAGTTGAATTGCTCCCAAGGCCAATTCTGTTTGTACTAGTTTTGAGAGCTTCAACTTTCAAACTACTAATTTCCAAAGTATCCTGCAAAGTACTATAATTTTAGTGCTTATATTCATGCTATATTTTAAGCTGAGCTCGTTAAAAAGAAATCAGATAGTAAGTTCCACAAGGGAAGGGACTTGTCCAATGCCAATGCCTCAGCAGTTGGTCATCTGCCTGGAATACAAAAGATGTTCTTTGAAAAATTAATTAGATTTTATAATCTCTGTCTCTACTTACTTTGTAGAGTGCTATATTTACAGTGGCCATTTAGGAAGATGAGCCTCTTTGCAGGCACTTTTTCATCATTTGTAATAGAAGAAAATTAGTGACACCTGTAAGTCACTTCCAAAAGTGGAATATAAAAATAATGCTGTTGAATCAATAAGAAAAGTATAATATACTCAAACACAGTCAAATACACAGGCTCAAGAGGCAAACTTCTTATGCCAAGATGGTTACTAAAATTCAACCAGTTGATAAATGTATACAGTATTGAACTGACATCACAGTCTCTTATAAACAGATTGTCGGGGCAGGGACGAGGGCAGATAATCTCTGGTTATTGGTGCAGCAAAGAGAACTGTGATTGTTTGAATGCATAACAGATAGGAAGAGATTTAAACTGTTTTAAATATGATCTCTGCCTGATATTGAGAAACGTTAACACAAAACGGTCGCTTAGGATTAAAGAGTGCAAAGACAATAATACACTGTTCTTCAATAACTACAGAAGGTAAAATTTTTACCCACACGAGAATGAAGTCCAGTTTTCAAATATTTAATTCAGTATTACCTAGCAACTGTCACCTAAGAAACACAAATGCTACCTACGTTGTAATTAGAGAAAGAAGTAGCGCCCCTCATGCCCACTCCATGTCAACAAGAGCAAGAAGCAAAGATGCTCAACACAGCTAAGCAAATTAGACAGGTGAACTCCACCCACCCTGCTTCAGAAAAAGAGATAATCATAAAGTAGCTCATCTTTAAAAAAAAAAAAAAAAACCAACAAAATGAATGTACTACTTTAGATAGTAAACCTTTCAGATTCCTAGCAATACCCAATTTATTCTGCAAAATCTTAAAAAAAAAAAAAAAAAGAATCCAAGAAAGGTAGATTTCCGGACACCTCATGTTCCAAGTCGAAACTGGTTTATCTGCTTGCTAAAGCAGAAGAAATAGGCCCCCTTAATTGATACACGGTAGAAAACTAAGTTCATCATAGTCACAAGGTTTATTCTTCTCTAACAGGAAAGTACCACAAAATGACCAGATCTATTTGAATAGGCTGGAAAAATTAAACAAACACCAACTTTGTTCTCAGAGATGGTTCTTTTTATTATAAGAGGTTTTGGTCCCCCATATGACAACTTTAAGCAGTTAACTTCATTTCGAACTATATCCTCATTCAACCACAAACTTCTACTATGGAATTTCAGTTTTTCTCTTCCAGCTTGTTCTTATCCTGGTGCAAAAGTCAGGTTGTATCTTTCCTTCTGGGAAGATGGGCTGTTGAGTGACCAATAGCAATTGGAGTAACACTGAGGAATCCACAACTTCCTTCCCTCTAAAAGGTAAACATGGTTATCTCTCCGTAAAGTCAGTTTTCTGATGGAACAGTGTGAAGTTAGATGACAAAATTGAACATTCTCCCTGGCAAAACAACAAAGCCACCAAGTCAGCCAACACAATTTTGACCTGTTATTTTTTAGGAATTAATGTTCAAATATATGAGTTGGGAAATTTTGTGTTCTTAATATTCTGAAAAACCAATTAATTTCTTTTGACTACCACATCATATTTGGAAGCTTGCCATCACATTCTGAGAAGCCCACATTAGGTGGCATTAACCTATTTTTAAAAAAAAGGAAGTCCCTGGTATTTTTTATTACCCCAACACTGAGTCTCTCAAGTAGAATAAAGAACCATAAGAGAGTTATTTGCTTTTATAATCTCCTGCTTTCTGAATTTATACCTGTATGACTAGCAATTGAAAGTTACAGGCAAAGTATGAATCTGTTCTATTTCCAATTCCCACAGTTTCTCAAATGACACCCAATTTTATAATTAGGGAGTCAAACTGCCCTTCACTTTACCACCACTTCAGAATTCCTGCTAAAATCCAGCTTCACCTGTGAACTCCAGTCATTTTATGAGACTGTGGTTAAAAGTGAATACCATTTATTATATGAAACTTAGAAAATATTGAATATATGTAACTAACCTTAAACCTAGTATCAATTCACTTAAAAGACAGAATTCATACACAATTCCAGTACTAAATTCAAAAGTCCTAAAGCTTCAATAACCTAGTCAAGGTTTTGGAGCTAAGAGCTGGTAGGAAAACTGGTTGGTGTTTATATCAGTCTGCCCAGACTTTTGGTAATCTATATGAATAATCCCAATTCACAGTTTTCATTCTGACTGTACAGGAAATGCTTTCTGCAACCCAACATATCTAAAAAGGTTTCATTCTGAGTAATACAAGCCCTCCACACAGCCTCAAAAGCCAAGGGTCAGAGGCTTTTATAATACTCATTCACATGAAGTAAACTTATATTAGTTTGGAAACGATTTACAAGCACTGGTTATAATACATCCACAGCAGTGATAACCTTAGTAATGGATATTCTGAAGCATATCTCTTTAAATTGCAACTGAAAATGGACACAAAAGTTACAAATACTTATTTGTTTCCTATATTGAAATCACACCTACTGTCTTCCCTGATTTCTCTTGATGTTTAAGATTTCTCTCTTAGCTCCACTTAGAAAATTTTTATTCTCCTTATAAAACTACTACAAAATCATTATTTCATAAAGATATTTCTCTGGAAGCTTACTACTAAAAATTAATTATTGCCATAAATTGACAATTCAAATCAAATACTTCTTAGAGAGCCATGAGGCTCTAAGACCCCTTGGGGAATATTAAGAAGTATAACACATGATCCATGTCCTGAAGGAGCTGAGTAAGAACATATTTATTAATTCACAGAAGGAGAAGGTAGCTTGAGAGGTCATTTTATACAAACACAGGCAGTACTGTACTTTAAAAATATACCTCCAGAGAAGATGATAAAATGATTTTGGTAATCTTTTTACCATCTCTATAATGACAACCATCATTAGCAACAAGTTCTTTACACAACTACCCCTTACTTCAGTTTAAACCTACTTCTCTTATTCTAGTACCAGTGGAGCTGGAAAACAGCTGGTTACCATTCCTAATAATGGATCCATTCATGTATTTTGAAGAGTTATTAAGTTGCCTCTTAACCTTTCATTCTCTCAACCTTTCCTCATAGGACTGACTTCCAGTCACATAATCATCTTTTGAGTCTCCTCAGAACCGTCTCCAAGGTCTCCTCATCCCTTTTAAGTTGAGGAACCTAGAAATGGAAACAACACTCAAGTAAGGGGATGATCAGTGCTAAGTATTATCTACATAAAAGATAATACCATCCCATTTGAATACCTCAACCGCACTTTCAAAACCCCAATCAGTACCTTTACAAAATGTCTTATGATGGCTCTTACACTTTCCTCTGCCATATTTAGTTTAGTAGTTTTAAAAAGTTAGTCAAAATTATTCTGCTAGTAGTCTTGTTCAAGTTCTCCTAGTTTACATAATTATGATCTTGCAAAGAATTCCTAAAAGTTGTATGTACATCAAATTTTCAATTCAAATGTCCATGTCTTAAGGGAGTCACAATCTAACAGGACAAAGACAGACACATTTGAAAGTATCACAACATAAGGTACCCTGGGGTAAGTTCTTTAAGGGTAAGGTATAAAGTAATAAGAAAACAAGAAAGAAGTTGAGTTCAACTAGTAGTAGTATCTGTGAAAGCTTCACGCAAGAGTTAGGATCTGGGGATCTGAGTTGAGCCATGGAAGATGAGTAAGCCAGAGGCAAAGGTCAAAATGGGCAAGACTTTAAGCAAAGGGGCGGCTTTAGCAAAGTCGTAAAGGCAGACACACAAAGAATGTGGAGAACAGCTAATAGTTGAGCAGTCCAATGTGGTTGAAGCACAGAAGTGAGAATGAGCATTCAGAAGATATGGTTCAAAATACAGAAATGTAGGCCAGCTAGATTATTAAGGGATAGGAATTTTAAATTTTATTTTATATTCAGTGAGAAGTCAAAAGTTTTTAGGAATAAAGCAACATAATCAGATCTGTATTCAAGAAAACCATTGGCAACACTGTGCAGAGTGAAAAGAAAGATGTGGAGATCAGTTAGGAGATTACCACAACGATCCATGCAAAGGTAACAGAAATTTAAACTAGGATGGTAGAAACAGAAAAGCAGGGACAGATTAAAGAAACACTACAGTAACATAAAAGATGAGACTCAGAAATTGATTAGATGCGAGTGGGAAGAGAAGGACAAAGACACCACCCTGCAGAGAGCAAGAATGAACTTTCAAATAGATGTAGGTTTGGATTTAAATTCTAGCTCTGCCACTTACTAGCCATATGACTTTAAAGAAACTACTTAACTTGTCTGTGTCTCAGTTTCTTCATCTGTAAAGACAGGGTATTGAGTATGTCAGCAAACCTTTTTTTTAAGAAAGGTAAAACAGGGCTGGTATTTCTCTTGCTCAATTATAGTACCCTCTACTAGTTATTCTTAAGCTTTAATCTATTTTTGACCATTCTACTTATGGTTATTTTTATTTCTCGAGTTAAGTTCCAACCTCCAGAACTTATAACCTACAACTTAGCATTTCTTCTGTAATTAAATTGTTAACTGCATTGATCTCTGTAGACCAGCACTCATTCTCTCTCAGGTGAAACTTGAGAACAAATGTCAAATAGTCACCAAGTACAGACTAACGGATCTGAACTTGGGGGCCAAGAACCCTGGGGAGCCTCAGAGTTGTTTTAAGGGATCACCAAGTGCTCATATCCATAAAAGATCAGTAACACTAGTTACAGAGACCAAGAGCAGCAACCCCAATATAGCTGCCTTGGCCTGATAATTATGTAACTGACAGAAGCACTGTATTCCTTGTTCCTTGGTATCCTACCTGCCTATTTACTGTCTTGTTCTCTTTTTTCTCTTCTTTGCCTTATCTCTTTATTATGTTTTAGTTGGATACCAATGGTATCTACTATTACCAAGATGGTAGTTGGCCTTCATTTTGGTTCCATGTAGTTTATAGATGATCTTGATACCCAGACCAAAATCAAGAACATCCTAAAGTTGACCGTATAGCACTCAAATAGGTGTATGTGTGCACACATACGCAGATACATCTCAGTGTAAAAAAAAACAATTATCTTAGTGGGAAAAAAAAGATTATCACAGTAATATTCTTTCAGTTTCTCAGTTCTAATAATAATTAGGGCTTCCCATGTACCAGGCAAAGGGCTAAGTGCTTTGCAAGCATGATCTCAATCAAGCCTCACAATATTATAAAGGGTGATCATTCCTAATTCACAAACGAAGAAACTGAGGCATGGAGAGGTTAACAAACTTTTCCAAGGTCATTTAGCTTATAAATGGCAGAGCTAAGATTTGAACCCAAGCCCATGGTCTTAACAACTCTTAATTACTGTGCTATACTATCTCAAACTATTACAGATTAGATTATGACACTCCCCCCCTCCTTTGTAAAGGTATTTATATATGTACAAATAAAAAATCCTACCCAAAGAGATTACAGAAGGATTTCCTCATTAACTAAGCTTAAAGAGATGTTATCCACAAGGTTTTACTGCTTATAATTAAAGGCACTAATCTAGGGACAATGTCTGTGTTTGATCTAAAAATTAGTAAATACTCATGGATAGACAGAAGTTATTGTATAAATTTTAATTTCTCTAGGTATAATATACTTATTATGGATAGGATTAATTTCTCCCTAGTCTTTAGAACTTAGAGTACAAAGGAGAGCCTAATGAAAAGAATTTTCTCCAAAAATGCTCCTTACAAGTAATATTACTCTCCTAATTCAAGACAGAAAGCCACAATTACTTTGATACTATAAAGTGAGAATGAAACAACGCTTCAGTAAAGCATGGATAATAACAGTTGGATCTCTAAAACAGTTGGAATGTTAGAAAGGTTCATAGCTTTTGCTATTGAAAAACATCAAAACATCTACACCCAAATATTCCAGCAAAACACAAAACCAGAAATGCAAGAAAATAGATAAAATACTATATATGGAAGAAACTCCAACTCCTGAAATAAATGCCAGTGGAATAGATGCTACCCCCTGGTACCTCACAAGGTATTGCCGTACCAATAATTAAAGGTAAGATATGTGGGGAAATCCCTTCAGTCTATTTGTCAAACAGAAAAACAACTACTCATTTCAAGGAAAGGGGAATTTTCATACACTGCACAGAAAACTGCCAACTAACTCTTACACTTGTATCTTATTAACTGTTTCCTTAAAACTAAAATTCATTAGGGTAGTATATTCGACAACTAAAAAGTTAAACCAAGTTTGGCATCTAAGAAGTTTTGTACTAATCCTACAAGAGGCCTTACATCATCCACAACAATTACAAATCAGACAATAAAATTCTCTTTTCAACTGTCTTAGTCTTTAGAAGCAAACGTTCAGCAGCAGCTACAGCCTCGTGGTTGGCTTCTCTGGTGTGTAACCTGACAAGGTAAAAAGCTCATTGAAATATTTAACAGTGGTGGTATGGATTTCTTTGGATAGGTCAAGAAAAGCAGCTCATCCTTTTTAAAAACATAAAGAACCATTTTATGGGAAGTCATTCCCTCAGTCCAAGTGTCTGTGTATTTCCTCAGGGCTTTCTCAGAGACCTTATTGTGGGGGAAAATGAAAAGGCTAACAAAAGGACCCCCTTCTCTCCCTATTCCCAGCATAATCTACCTCAACCACAGGGCCAGTAGCATCTACACTGTCATAAATGCCAACAATTAGAGAATTAGGCCATAAAACCACCCACTCAGGTATAAGAGCACAGGCCTCCAGCTTTATTTCATGCATGCCATAAAAGATCCTGTACTTCCTTCTTTCAGGCCTTCTTCACAACCAATGAAATGACAAGAACAACAAAAATAGCCCTTTGTCTGCCTACCTCATACTGATGTGATCAATGAAAGCATCTGGGTCCAGGTGAAGGATTTAAGATTCCTTTTTCTTAATAAAAGACTGCATTTTCTCTAGCATGCTACACACAGACCTGGTAATCCATGCTGTATTTTGAGCCCTAAGATAATGGAAACTAAAGTCAAAGTACTTTTTCCAGAAAATTTATTCTATCTTGTTCTGAAACTACTCTAGAAGCCTAGCCAATTCCTGAACGTCTCAAGAAATATTAGAGCCTACAAGGTTATTCTTAATCAGCTCAACGATTTCTAGAACCTCCTAAAGTCAACTTTTTTTTTTTTAGAGATAGGGTCTGGCTCTGTGGCCCAGGCTGGAGTGCAGTGGCCCATCATAGCTCACTGCAGCCTCGAACTCCTGGGCTCAAGTGATCCTCCTACCTCAGCTTCCCAAGCAACTAGGCCTGGCTAATTTAAAAATTTTTTATTTTTTTGAGACAGAGTCTGGCTCTGCTGCCCCGGCTAGAATGCAGTGGCATCATCACAGTTCACCTGCAACCTCAAACTCCTGCCTCGACCCCCCAAACAACTGGGAATAACTGGGACTACAGGCACTTGCCACCATGCCTGGCTAATTTTTTCTATTTTCAGTAGAGACAGGGTGCTGCTGTTGCACAGGCTGTTCTCAAACTCCTGACCTCAAGCGATTCTCCCACCTCAGCCTTCCAGAGTACTAGGATTACAGGTGTGAGCCATCACGCCTGGCCAAATTTTTTTATTTGTAGAGAGTGTCTAGCTATGTTTCCCAGGCTGGTCTTGAACTCCTGGCTTCAAGTGATCCTTCCACCTTGGCCTCCCAAAGTGCTAGGTTTATAGGTGTGAGCCAGTGCATGCCTGGGCCCTAAAGTCTTTTCTAATCAAAAAAGTTAATTCCAATCTCAAAGCTTTCATTCAGTCTATGTTTCAAAATCTGATACAATTTTAGGAGCAATCAATAATTTCACTTGATTGTCTTCACAACCACCCACAAAAATCACAAGTCTCTGATTTACTCCATGATAAGATTTTATTCACCAAGATTCATAAACCAGTGTAAAAAAGATCCAAGCAAATACTTTATAAGAGTGAACTCTTTCGCATTCTCTTTCCTATAGTGCCTACAGGGTTAAGAATTTGATTAAAATGTAGGTACGTCATGCCAGACTCATTAGTAATTTAACCTTTCTTAATCCCTGAAAATAACATATGCAAACAAAGGAAGGTCCCATCCTAGCAATCCTGAAATAAATTCGTCCTAAAATAGTGATAGTCATAAAGCTTTCCCCTTTCTCAAAGGTCTATGCCACTGGGCTCTCCACCTTGGCAGACGAAGAATGGAAAGAGACAAGATATTCACAAAAGGCCCGATTGAAGGCCTTCAG
Organism: Indri indri; assembly: GCA_004363605.1. Taxonomy (NCBI): domain Eukaryota; kingdom Metazoa; phylum Chordata; class Mammalia; order Primates; family Indriidae; genus Indri; species Indri indri. The sequence goes on from RJWJ010004461.1 coordinate 15,436, forward strand.
TTAAGTGCTAGAAGGAAGCTGAAGTTCTGTGCCAACACTAGTGGAATGTGGGCAGGCACAAAGAGATCTTAATTAGGAGACCTACAATTAAAACACAGCGAGTTTCCAAAAGAGAGAGGCACTGCAGTCTGTTATGCCTCTGAGCAAGCAAAGCACTGCTGCCACCCCCTCTAACCACAGGGAAAGGGAGGCAATTGATACAGAATCTGCACAGCTGCTCTATGGAAGGATAGCTCCAAGGTGAGCAAAGAGATGAGAATTAAGTCAAGATGGGACCATTTTCTCTCAACTTCCAATCAGAAGGTAAGTCACTCTTCTGTGAATGCTGATTTCCTCCAGGACCAAGTGCCTTAAAATAATTAAATGGAAGAGAAAGATGGGGACATGTCACATGGTTTTCAGTGAGAGACGAAGAAAAGTTCCAAAGACTGCGTTTCTAATGCTCAGTACAAACTAAAGTATTTCATTTCAGAACATATTAACAACCACTTCCTGTAAAGTAGGTACTATCACTTTGGATTTATAAATACACTGATGTATTGGGTTTTTCTTTTCATTTAAAAGCTCACATACCTGAAGGACTACACCACATAGACTGAAAACAACTTCTCTTTTGGATAGTCAGGAATCCACAACAATGAAAACAATTTTAGCAAACAAGAGGGCCTCTTATATGCCAGATAATGCCTAGGGTTCTATAGATTCTATGAACTACATTTAAAATTTTATCCTTATTCTTTTTATAAGTGAAACTGGTCAACTTCATCAAAGTCCTTATATTTTTTCTGCACAATGAAAACTTTCCCACCAAAGTGAAATTTATCCTCCTAATAATAATGCCAGTTGAATGGGCAAATGAACAATCTGATATTAAAAATTACCAAACCAGGCTCACTGAGGTTGACTCTTGTAATAAACTCAGAATAAGAAATCATGATCTGACAAAAAAAAAATAATATAATAGAGAGGAATCAGAATACTGGAGCACGAAAGATTCATGAGCTATTTAGTCTATCATTTTACAGATCAGAAATTTAAGGTTAAAAATGAATTGCCCAAGGTCTCATAACTGGTCAGTGACAGAGATGAGTGAGATTAGAGCCCATGACCACTGACTTCCACTCTGAAGCTTATTCTACTCCATTCCACTTGTGTTCTCTGCTTCATTTTCCTTTTGCCAATTTTAGGATTAGCTGTAAAAGCAATGGAAGGAGCAACTCCTACTCTCTGTACATATGCCCAATGAACATTAAAAAAAAAAAAAATCACAGACACTTTCCACCTACCTTTCAGCCACAGGACTACCACCTTTTCAAGTTCAACCCAAAAGCCTGCCTCAGTCCACATGAACTAAACTGCAATTTCAAATACACACCAACACTGTAATTCAGTTTCAATTTATATCTAATTAAAATTTGCTATGTTATGATCAGGATGGAAATTTTACTTTTAACATTTTGTGAAGTGGTACAGAAGGTACTGGATTATGAAATTAATGAAGACTAGCTGCTGATAAATGAATTATTTCTGGGGTTTATATTAAAACACCCCAAATTCTAGTCAACAGAGAGGATGCTGCTGTACTATGTTTATTTAGATGGCAAAGTATAGTAGTATGAACATTACCTGAGACACTCTTCAGAAAAATGGGACACTGACACTATGGAGAGAAGGGGAGAGGAAAGGCCAAAAAAATCGACCTCTGTGATTTCTTAAAGTGCTCAACAAAATACAATTTCAATTCTACTTCCTAAGATCATTCAGAAATCCCAAATAAAAGACCAGCAACACCTATGTATTTTTAAAAATAATACCATTCTGACAGAATTTGGTGATGAAGAACTCTTAAAAGTAGTTGTTACCCAAAGAGATAGGTTAAGAACTAATGGAGGTGAAAGACAAGTCTCCCACGGCTAACAGAGTTCAAACAGTAAAGTGATCTGGAAGTTCTGTCACCTAGTTTTAGAAGTATTAACCTAGGTTTTGTTATAGGCAAGTTATAGTCATTATTCACTTAAGGCAAACCAGAATTTACAGAGGTTAGAATCATTTGGGGTCATTTAACCATTTCTTCATGAATCCAGACAAGACTTGACATTGAGCTGGGAGTGAGTCCTGAGAAGCAATCTTTAGAATTCTATGTCAGCCCAGGGTGAGCCCTAAATTTCCCTCTAGGAACTTTATCACTGATTTGTAAGACTACGTTAAAAAAAAAAAAAAAAAAAATGCTTGGCTTCTACACTGAAAACTACCAGGTCAGAGGACACCATCACTCTGGTTTAGCAGTACTCAATGCATACCATCAATTCATATTAGATTGTCACAATCTACCACATAAAAAGTTTACCCGTGGAACAACAGCTCATTCAAGCCCAACTCAGAAAAAAATACTGAAGTTTAATATAAGGAGTCAACCAGTCTTGTCATAATGAAGTAGCAACTACTGGCAAAAGTTTAAAGGCAAAAAAAAAAAAAAAACCTCGTAAATATGATATTATTTAAAATAACTAATTCCTCAACAAGCTGTATACTATATACTATTACTAAGCAAAATAAAACAGTAGTTTACAATCATCTCATAATGCCAGTGGATAAGAAAACGTTAGCACCTGATTAAAACTTTGAAGGTAATTTGTCAAAGACCAACAGATAAAATATTCTGGTGCCCAGACATTAGGTCCCTGAATCCAGGTGGCTCTCTTTCTAACCAGTCTCTTGAAAAGCTATGATTGGAAGCTGTCAGCATAAAACTTTGCTTTTGAACATGTGATAACATTTGGAATGTGAATACTTGGTCCTTCAGTATAAAAGACATAAGCATGCTAAACAAGAAAAAGTGCTTCTTAGGATACCCTTAAAATAGACTAACTTCTCCTAATAGAGACTTTCTTATTATACTCAAATATACATGGGGCTACAATTCTACACATAATCAAGTCTCAATTTTGAAAATAAGCAGGTAAATGAAATGTCAGTAATTTTTTTTTTTTTTTTTTTTTGCTGCTGTATCTTTTAAAAAAGCAAAATCAACTCACATTTAAGCACCAACTCCATGCAAGTAACCTGAACGGTTCAGTCTTTTTGTCATGTATGAGGCCTTTGGTTCTCCAACTACATGGGATCTGTGTTGTTAGCTTAAAAAATACAGAATTGGCCTTTCAAAAAAAAATAATAATCTACAGCAACCAATAAATAGTCTCAAACAACCCTGCTGACTGCAGCTGCCTTCTGAAGGCTGGGAAAAGGAGGTGGAGATAGAGCAGAGAGAGGCAGGGAAAGGGGACGCTGCAGCTAGCTACATAGCAAGGAACACGCCCCCATCATGTCCTCCTTGCTCTGTCAGAAGGCGGGTTGTTGTCAGTCTCCTGATCAGGCTGCCTTAGAAACGATTAAAAAAAGGAGGCAGGAAGACTAACAACTAAAAAATGCCAGCTCCTTGGAAGGAGGGGCTGGGGTCCCTGGGATCTCCTCCCTCCCCTTCTTCCCAGGATCCTTCCGTAAATCTAAAGGGGTGCGGGGCACAATAGGGGACAAGGGGTTTGCCCAGGATATTTTGTGTGCAGCAACGGCAGAGCACGCAGGAAACGGCTGGTTGTTATCTTTCCCTTTCTGTTTCAATCAAGAGCACTCCAGAGCAGCAACCCCCTACCCCCCTTCGCTTCAGCCCCAAGCAGCTGCTCTTCCTCCTGCTAGCATCCCCCATCCCCTTCTCCCCCTCTACATTCAAACTCCCCCTTCTGCATCCAATGGAAAACAAATGCGCAACGCCACTGGCTGAACCTGAACTCAACTTCCCTTCCCAGGGCAACTTTCCTTTTGCTGAAGGGGACTGAATAATGTTCATAAAAGCATCCCAGTTCTCACCCCAGTACTAAAGGAGAAGGGGCAAAGTTCTGACCCTTCATCCACCTTGGGTCCCCTTGAAGAAAAAGAGAGAGAACCCTAAGCCCTCCTTCTAAGGAATAACTTTGCTTCATAATCCTCCTTTCTCTCAACCCAAAGCAACCACCACCAGCACCACACTAAAGTATAACTGTCCCTTATCTACTCTCCTCACCCCAACCTGGCTTCCCCCACCCCTTCCAAGCCCCAGGGTTGGCCTAGCAAAAGGTGGATCAATAATGAAATGTCGAGAAAAGAAGGGCGGGAGGGAGCTAGGGTTGGAGACTGCGTGCTCTCAGGCGCAGTGGGTGGGGTAGGAGAGCAGCTGCTTCCCCTGGGAGGATGCTGCCCAAGTCCCCCCACAAACACCACCCCTCACAGGGGCCCCCTTCCTCAGGGCTGGGGGGAAAGCAGCCTGCCTCCTCTCCAGGGGGAGTGGTGGAAAGCTGCTCTTCTCTAAGCCTTGGAAACAGTGGACTATTTTCCCCTCAAAGATGCCACTAATCCTTCATTCTAAAGGAGGGAAAGGGTGGCGTGAAGGTAGAGTAATTCCCTGCTACCGATAGGCTAGAAACTGTGGCCCTGTAAGATGGGGGAACAGACTGCTGTAGGAGATCACCGTTATCTTGAAGGGAAAGGAGGTGCGGGGAGGCAAGGTGGAGAGGAAAGGAGATTTTCCCCAGTGGGGTAGGGCGGGTTGGGGGAGGATCTATCTGCTTGGGGTAGGGGGTGGAGGTGAAGGAAGGGGGAGTGGCTGGCAGTGCAGGGACCTGGCCCGGAGATGGGGCGAGGGTTCATCAGGTTTTCAGAAGCAAGGTGCTACAAGAGACATCGATCCCCAAGGGCCAGGAGAAGAACGTGGCCCTGGATGAGGCCATCACCCGAGAGATGCCGGAGAGGAAAACTGCCCTAGGAGTAACACATCTGCCCAGAGAGGGAGGCGGGGATGTGGCGGGATCAGGTCTCTAGGAGGGAGGGAGGGAGGAATCTTGCTCGGATGAGGTAATCTGTGAAAGGGAGGAGGGGTTCAGTCCCGGGATGGGAAACCCCGGCGAGGGGGTCTGTGCCAAGGGATTTGGGGAAGGGTCAGTGGCAAGTGGGTGGGAGGCAAACGCCCTCAGTCAGATGGGTCCAAACCCTGGGGTAGGGGAGCCTAGGGGTCTGCAGCCCTGTATGGGGGTCCCAAGATGGAAGGGCCATTTGCCCAGGGTCAGGGACCCCAGGATGGTCCCAGAATTGGGATGCTCCTCAATCCCGGATAGGGGAAGGGAGGGGGTTCCACAGAGGGTCGAGACCCCGGACCTGGGGGTTCCTCGCCCCCTTACCTCTCCGCTGCCGCCTCCCCCGCCGCTCTCCCCAAACACGGCCCGGAACCGGCGCAGGTTGGTGCCGATGGCGGCCGAGACCTGCAGCGCCGCGTCGAAGCCCGGGCCCACCCGGAGCAGGGCCGGCCCTGAGGAGGCTGAGGACGATGACGAAGACGAAGACGAGGCGGACGACGAAGAGGCTGCTGAGGCGGCGGCCGCTCCCCCTGGAACCCCAGCCCCGCTGCTTCCCGCCGCCGCCGCCGCGGCCGCCACAGCCGGGGGGGAGGGGGGCGCCCCGGGGCCGCCACCGCCGACCGGGGGCCCGGGGGGAAGCAGCAGGGCCGGGACGCGTTGCCGTGGGGCGCCCCCTAGGCCCCGGCGCCCCCCGCCGCCGCCGCCCCCGGTGGTCCCGGGTCGGGCGGGGAAGCGCCACCGACAGCTGTGCGCCATGTTCGCCCCGTGAAGTGAAGCAGCGAGAGGGAGAGGCGACAACACAGGGGGGCGGGGAGGCGGAGGGGGGGCCAGAGGGCCCCGGAACCTGCCTAACCCGCTCGGCACCGCCCGGCCGCCTGCACCCTGCCGGCCGCCATGCAGAGCGCCGGGCCACGCCCGCCGGCCCTGCAATCTGTATACCAGCCTCAGGCCTACGCCTCTGACGCCTGGGCGCTGCTACTCCATCCAGAGGCCCGGGCCGCCGCCTCCTGCCCGCCCGGCCGCCCGGCAACCTGGATAACTGCATGCCCCGCCCTCCGGGAGCGGCATTGCTAGGGAAAAGGAGGGGGGAAGGAAGCCCAGGAGCCCGGAGCCGAGCGCGGGTTCCGGGGAGAGGGGGAGGGGGCGAGGACTACTGGGAGGATGGAGGCGGAGGGAGTCGGGCCGCCTGCAGCCTTGAGAACCGAGAGGCCGATTACACACGTTCCCGGGACGCGCTGGGAATCGAACCGCCCGGGAGAGCAGCTTCCAGTATAACGCGGCTGCTGAGTCCGGGAGGAGTGTACCTTCTCCCCCGCCTCGGGGCACGGATACGAGACGGGTTAGCCAGAATCGAACGCTTCTAGAATAAAAGAGCCCTTATTGTACTACATGCAAAACAGAAGCGTTGCCCAGTTTACTATATGCAAAATAGAGAGGCCATCAATGAACGCGCTTTAAAAAATAAAAAGGAGCCCCTCCCATTTTCATGCTGGAACTCTCTCCAAAATGCACACACCAAGTGGCAGGTCTCCCGCCACCTCCTCGCTCTAGTGTGCACTCGTCTGGCTTTCGTGCCCTTCTGCAGAGTTGGGTTGTGTTTCTCCAGCCCGGGCATAGGGGCCAGGGCGTGCTCCGCTAACTACGCCGTGTTACAACGAAGCTGAAGCTGGGTGGCTAACGGGGCCTAGAGGGAAGAGGCGGGCAAAAGCGCCCCCACCCCTTCTTCCTCCGGTCTCTGCCTGCCGCTGCATGCAAAGCAGACCCTAATGTATGCACGCTGAGGGAGGGGGGCTAGCGAGCACGTTTCTGATTAAGAGAGGGGGAGGAGGAGAGCGTTGGGCATTATGATACACTGGGTGGAAGGGGCCCGCCGGCGGCGAGCTCTGTGCGCGGGGTTAGTAAGCTGAGGGGGGAGGGGGAAAGAATGAGGAGGGTTAAGGCGGGGGATGAATATCCACCGGGTTTACTTTATTGCAGGAAAGAGGGAAGGGCGCCTCTAGCAAGGCATTAGAAGCCTGCTAGGCTGGGAAAGCCAAGACGGGAGGGAGGGGTTTGTGCCGGGAGAACTTGCGTTGGCTGAGGCTGGGGGATCGATACAGCCCGCAGGCCTTGGGGCAGCCTCCATCCCCCCAGCCGAGGTGGAGTTCGCTGGAAGGTCACGCAGCCTTCCTGGACTCCCGCACCGGTACAGCGCACTGCATGAAATATTACAGCCTCGGGCTGCGAATTTGGGAAGGAGGGGGAGGGTCGCGGTGAGCAGGTTGCACTAAGCTCCGGCTCTCTGGAGGGTGCACTGCACGCCTCCAGAGAAGGTCCACAGGCTCCTGGTGCTGAAAACCTACGTCCCTTCACTGACGAAACATTTGTGCAACGTGAACGATGGGGGCTGGAGAAAACCAGAGAAAGGGAGGAAACATAGGCAAGCCTCAACTCCCCCAACTCGTCCCGGATCGATCATCGTTCCAACCGCGCAGGCTGGGGCCCAGATGGTTTGCAAAGCGCACACTCACACAACGCACACTCACACAACACACACACACACGCACACACACAACCAGATTCCGTTGTTATATCGCGTGGTTTACTAGATGCAAAAAGGGTGGGAGTAGCAGGAGGATCTTAAACTGCAGCCCCAAGGCTCTGCTAAGTGCATAGACACCCCATTGTGGACGGTTTCTCCATTGCAATATATTTAGCGTTGGGCGCTGGGGTTTTGCTTCAGTATAGCTGATCAGTTACAGATTGGCGACCACGTGGATTCCCTCAAGCATCCTGATTTGTTCCCTCTCTCACTCTCTCTCGCTTATTTTTCTTTTGTATTTGCCGCCCCCCCTTCTTTAATATGCATAACGGTCTGCAGAGGTAATAGGCAGGGGACTGAGTGACAGGCTTTATATAACTGTGTCAACAGGATTTCTTCCCGCCTTCCACCCTTGAGAAAACATAAACCGGTGGGTTCTGTGTAACCTCACTTGAAGCACACTTCATTTAACACAGGTGGTAGCAGGTTGGGTGGCAGCAGCAAGAAGGAAGAATGTCTTTGAAGATTGTGTGGAGTCCCCAGACTCAAGCCTCTGGGTAGAAAAACTCGGAAAATCATCTACTGTCTCTTTGCCTCCAGACTAGTCCAAAAGGAGCCAGAGAAAATCAGAATTTGGTTTATTATTGGAGCTTTTAGGGCAAAAATATTAATGATAGCATTTATTGAGTGCCTTCCGTGCGCCTAAGTACTTTATGTACATTCAGTTTTCATCAGTCCTATGGGGTAATTCTGATTTTACAGCTGGGGAAACTAAGGCTTAGAGTAATGTCCAAGGCAACACAGCTAGTAAGTAGCAGGATCAAAACACCAATATTCATCAACCATACCATTGATCATAAAACACATTCTATGCCTTATTCATAAGGTACCTTAAACTGCATGTGTTTTATTTATTTATTTTTATTTCAAAGTATTATGGGGTACAAATTATTTTGGTTATATGAATTGCTTTTATAATGCTTGAGTCATGGTTATAGGAGTTTCCTGTCACCCAGATAGTATTCATTTTACCCGTTAGGTAAGTTTCTGCCCATCCCCTCCTCTTCCCTCCCCTGGATAATTTCCATTACTTCTTTATTTTGGATTTTAAATTTTAATTCAACTTATTTTTCTTGAATACCGAATACATTCATATGATTAAAAATATAAAGGAATTAAAGTCCTCACTACACTTTTGTTCTGAACCACCCTTCCCCCAGCCCCAGTCATATCCTACCCTTTAGTAGGGGTAACTATTATCTGTTGTATATTCTTCCAGAAATAGTCTCTACCTGCAAAAGCATATACATATAGAAGTTTTTCCATAAATGAAAGCGTATCAAACTCATTTCCTGGATCTTTCTTATTTCACTTAATGTATCTTGGAAATCATTACTATCAGTAGACAGTTTCCTCATTCTTGGGGTGGTATGGAATAGATATAGCTTTATTTAATCAGTTATCCATTGGTGAGCACTTAAGTTGTCTTCCATCTATTATATTTCAAACAATGCTACAGTACATAACTTTGGACATATGTTATTTTGCAAATATGCAAATACATCTGTAGTATAGATTTCTAGAAGTGCAATTGCTTAGTCAAAAGGTATGGATGTTTATAAATTTGATAGATATTGCCAAGTTGTCCCCAGTAAAAGTTGTACTAATTCATATTCCTACCAGCAATGTTTAAAAGTGCTTCATTCTCTACACCCTTCCAAAAAGAATTTCTTTAACCTTGATCTTTGCCAACCTAATAAAAATATACATATTTTAAATTTTTTTCTAAATGTCAGAAGGAAACTTTTAAGAAGGGAACCCCAAATTTTGCCTATTTCTGTAAACTCATGAATTACTTCTGGTTTAAAGGGACCTTTAGATACTCACTTGCTTTTCCCCTCCCCTGGAAAGATTTCTCATGGCAAACCAATATTGTGGTGGAATTAACAGGACTCAGAATCACAAACCTGGCCTTGATTTGCAGGTCCAATAATTTTAGCTGTATGATCTTGAACCAGGCACCTAGCCTCATTGTGCCTTGGTTTTCTAATTTGCAAAAATAAGGATATTAGTAGCAACTTCACAAGATTATTATGAAGACTGAATGAAAATCTAAGTGTCTTCTCTCTGATTCAGATAGAAACATTTTTCCCGCAGGGATTTCCTTAATCATTGGTGAGAGAATATCCCTCTGAAATTAGCAATTTTCTTTCTCAATGGGGCCCCAAATGGACACATTGCATTAGTAGTCCCAAAGGTCCTCGAACTAAGAACGGTCGCCGAGTCACTTAAACTTACCCAAAGAAAGGCTTGATTATCACTGAGGAGAGGACTATGCAGAATCCGTAGGTGCTGCTTTTTTCTGGGGAAGGAAAGCCAAGTCCATTCCTCTTTCACAAAGGCACTCTTGCATTAAGGAAGTGATGGTTGCATTTTGCCCTGAATCCATTAGTTTCCATTTCTAAACTTCGGAAGAATTTGGTATAGCTATTCCTATGACCAAAAGGACTTTAAATACTGATCCTAGCATAAATACCAATCCTAGCAGAGGTATCAGACTTTCTATAAAGGATTCCATATAGTTCTTCCAAAGGCAAGGGCTAGATGATTTTTGGGCCAGGAGCTCTTTGAGGACAGGACCATGTATTACTTATCTTTGTATCCCCTATGCCAAGCGGTGTCTATACTAGCCCAATTAATGTTTGAAGAATAAGTGACCCTTCCCAGCTACACTCTTGGACCTTGGGACGCATACCCAAGGGTTCTTGTTTTGTCAGAAGATTTTGGCAGTCACATGTGCCGGGTTATTGAGTTTTTTTTTTTTTTGGTTTTGTTTCTAAAACATTTCATTTAAAATCACTTAAACTGTCTCCATTTGAAATTGTACCAATGACCAAAGCTCATATTTTTCAGAGAGAAAAAATTATAGTAGTAATAATTGTTTGATTACAATTGCTTCATCTTGTAGAATCTTGAAGGAAATGTTGCACTGAAGCATTTTCTTTCCCTCTCTTCCTAGTTACCTCTAAATTGTACTCTCATAGTAGTCTTCTGATTGGTATCCTTACATTCAACTTCTGTGCTTTCTGATATACTGTCCTTTCATTTGTTAAAGAAGCATTTGCTGGGCACCTACTTTGTACCAGGTATCATGTTAGAGCTCGAGATACAAAGGTGCCATGTCATAAAACTTTCACAGAAACATGAAAAGGGATGGGGTTTTTGAGAAACAAAGAGTACTTCATTGTTATTTAAACATAAGGAACCTGTGGGAAGGTGTCAGAAGATGACTGGCTGGCCGAGTGCTGTGGCTCATGCCTGCCTGTAGTCCTAGCACTTTGGGAAGCCCAGGAAGGAGGACTGCTTGAGGTCGGGAGTTCAAGACCAGCCTGGGCAACACAGTGAGACCCTGTGTCTACGAAAAATAAAAAACAAATTAGCTGGGTGTGGTGGTGTGCACCTGTAGTCCAGGCTACTCAGGAGGGGGCAGGATCACTTGAGCCCAGGTGTTTGAGGTTGTAGAGAGGTTATAACAACACTGCACTCTAGCCCAGTTGACAGAGTGACACCTTGTCTCAAAAAGAAGAAAAAAGAGATGACTGGCCAGATCATATTAAGGAGTTTGAATTTTATCCTGTAAAGATAAGGAAAAAATCGAAAGCTTTCAAGCAGGGACTGACATAATAGAATCTGTGCCACAGCGATGTGGCAGCTGGGTGTAAGAAGGCAGGCTGGTGGTGAAACTAGAAGCAAAAAATGCAGTTAGGATATTTCTGACCTCTTTCCAGGTTTTCAGACACATATACGCTTATGTAGTAGTCCAGATCATGGTTAATTAGTGCAGCAGCAGTGAAGATGTAAGAATGAGAACAGATTGCAGAGATATTTAGCACATAGAATGACTTCTGGTGTCCATTTAGATACAGAGGATAAAGAGAGGCTTTTCTCAGGTTGCTAGCTGGGGATGACAGGGCAGATGGTGATACCACCAACTATTAATAAGTTAAGGAGAACAGGAGGAAGAAGCGTTTTTGCTTAGAGATGATGAGTTTAGTTTTGGAACAGTTGGGTTTGAGATGCCTGTTAGATCTGCAGGTGGAGCTGTCTAATAGGCAGTTGGATAAATTGGCTCAGGAAAAAAAGGCTAAAAATATAGATCTGGGACTTGGAAGCATAGAAATGATAGTTGAAATCATGGGTATGGATGAGCCCACATAAAAGGGTATGTGTCACTCACAGAAGCAACGGTGTCAAAAACAGAACCAGAAGAAACCCAAGTGTGTGGAACAGGCTAACAAAAAGTAGCCAATGAAAGGAAAATGAACAAGACTCTGTTTCAAAAAAAAAAAAAAAAAGGACTGAAGAGAGTTCCTTGTGGTCAGAGGGAAGTTACAGGAATTCTCAGTAAGAGCAGTTGAAGGGGAAAGGTGAAGTCTAAAGTCAGGTTGTATTTGGTTACGGAGGAAATCGACAAGGCAAGGAAGAGCAAGTGGAAGCAACTCTTTCAGGGGGCTCAGGTGCAAAAGGAGCTGCAGGGGGCTTAGCTGGAGCCCCGTAACATATGGAAGAATATAAGATAAAAAGTCTAAATATCCCTTCCTTCTCTCCAACTGTAGTCTAACTCCCAAAAGGTAATCACTGTTAAGTTTGTTGTCTGATATTTCAGAATATAAACAAGTATGTACATATGTCTGCATATCCATCTATGTGTATGTATGTATATACATGTATATGTATACACACATGTATATATGTACGTATATGCATGTATATGCACACATACATGTGTAGATATGTCTGTATATACATACACACACATTTATATCTTTTTAATCAATGTGATTATACCACACAAACTACCATGCTTGGTCTCTTAACCTTTTTCATTTAACAATATGTCCTGGAAACCCTTCCATATCTTTCTGACCTTATCTCCTGTCTCTCTCTCCCTAGTTCATCATATTCTTACTGTTTTGACCTTCTTGCGGTTCCTGGAACATACCAGGCACATTTATACCTTAAGGCTTTTGCGCTTGCCGTTCCCTCTGCCTGGAATGTTCTTCCTTGTTCTTCCTCCAGATATCCTCTTGGCTTACTCTCTCACTTCCTTCAGATCTCTGCTTAAATGTCACCTCAGAGGCCACCACCTATAATTCATGATACCTTATGCTACTTCATTTTTCTTCCCAGCACTTATTACCATGGCTTTGATTACTTGTTTAATATCAGTTTCCCCCACAAGGATATAAGCTCCATGAAGGAGGGACTTTGCCTCACCGCTCTACACAAAAGCACCTAGAACAGTACATGACCCTCAATAGGTATTAAATAAAATATGAAAAAGCACACAGATAGCTGGCATAGTATTGTCTTATGGATAACAACATAGTGATTAAAAGTGCAAATTCAGGCCAGGCGCGGTGGCTCACGCCTGTAATCCTAGCACTCTGGGAGGCCGAGGTGGGTGATCGTTTGAACTCAGGAGTTTGAGACCACCCTGAGCAAGAGCGAGACCCATCTCTACCAAAAATAGAAAGAAATTAATTGGACGGCTAAAAATATATAGAAAAAATTAGCCGGGCATGGTGGCACATGCCTGTAGTCCCAGCTACTTGGGAGGCTGAGGCAGTAGGATTGCTTGAGCCCAGGAGTCTGAGGTTGCTGTGAGCTAGGCTGACACCACAGCACTCTAGCCCGGGCAACAGAGTGAGACACTGTCTCAAAAAAAAAATAAATAAATAAAAGTGCAAGTTCAAACTGCTTCGGGTTCAAATCTTTATTTCTTAGTAGGTGTGTGTAGTTGGGCAAGTGAATCAGTTTCCTCATCTGTACAATGGGGTTATACTAGAGCCTAACTCCCTGGGTTGTTGTGAGAATTAATGTGTGAATATGTGGAAAATGCTTAGAACCCTAATTGACATGTAGGAATTGTTAGCCAATGTCCACTGCTTTGAGGACTGGTAGTATTCTGTAAAGACAATCTAGTAGCTCTGCCATTGGGGGCCCCACTCATCCTCACCTCTTTGATTATTCTTTCTCAGCCTCCTTTCTCTGTCCTTCACTCCTTAAACACTGGTGTCTCCTGAGTGTTTCTTATTTCTCACATTCTCTTAGAGTGAACTCATGATTTTAACTACTACCCAGGCTAAACAGTGCCATAACTGCCGCCCAAACCACACCATTCCCAGGGCCTCAGACTCTTGCATCCAACTGCTTTGAGTATTTCCATTCTAATTACTTGTTAGGTTAAATGACTCACTAAAGTGTGGGTTCCTCAAGGGCAGGAATAGTTCCTTGGCTATCTTTATCTCTGCCCCTCCAGGCGAGGTGCTCTTGGTAGGTATGCTTTGTAGGTGCTCACCATCTAGAGAAGGGAAACAGACAATAAATAAATAATTAGAATAAGTCAGGTGGTGATGAGTGCTGTGAAAGTAGGATAAAGAGAGTAGAGAGCTGGGAGAGGCTGAGGTACAAGGGTTTATAAAAGATTGCCAGGCTTTGAGTTAAGGGGATATTTGAATGGAGCGTTGGAGGAAATGAGAAAATAAACGAAATGATGTCTGAGGAAAAAGTGTTCTAAGCATTAAACAGCAAATGCAGAAGTCCCAAGGTGGACTGTGTTTGGGGAACAACAATGAGGCCGGAGCAGCTGTCATAAGGTGAATGACAGGAATATTTGGTAGGAAACAAGGTGAGCTAGGTATGGGGGACATAGTTTCAGATCATACGAGGACTTAAAATGAGATGAGAAGCCATTGGAGGGTTCTGAATAGAAGACTAACAAAATACGACAATATTCGAAAGGATCATTCCAGCTGCTGGCTCAAGAACAGAAAATAGAAAGGCAAAGGTGAAAGTGGGGAGACCAGTCAGAAGGTAACTCCAGTGGTCCAGGTGAGAGATGATGATGTCTTGGTCTTCGGTGGTCGAGTGGAGGTGAGAAATTGTCAGCTTCAGGATGTATTTTGAGACAGAGTAAGGATTTGCTGCTTAAATTAAATTAGTATTAAATTAATATTAAATGTAGGGGGTGAGAGAAAGAGAGGAGGCAAGGATGAATGGATAATTAAATGAAGTGAATTATATATATATATTGATTATGGAGTGATACATTGCCAGGCTGCCTTGGTCAGAAAATAAATGGGAAAAATTAGGAGAACCAATAGAAGAAAGAAGATTCAAAATACACTCACTTCCGTTCACAAGTAGAGAAGAATAATGAAAGATAAGTCAGTAGCTTGAGAATGAAGGGAAAACTTTTTAGAATTTAAATATGGGGAGACTTGAGCCTATCTACAGCTTGGAGGAAGGACCAATGAAAAGAGAAAAATTGCTTAATATAGATGCAGGCAAGTTTCTGAAAAGAGGCATCTACATTCACAGCCTCCACTTCCTTGCCATCTTCCATATACTCTTATTTTTAGTTTTTTTGAGACAGAGTCTCGCTTTATTGCCTGGGCTAGAGTGAGTGCCGTGGTGTCAGCCTCGCTCACAGCAACCTCAAAACTCCTGGGCTCAAGCAATCCTCCTGCCTCGGCCTCCCAAGTAGCTGGGACTACAGGCGTGAGCCACCACGCCCAGTTAATTTTTTTTTGTTTCTGTTTTTAGTTGACTGGCTAATTTTTTCTATTTTTAGTGGAGATGGGGGTCTCTCTGTTGCTCAGGCTGGTCTCAAACTCCTGACCTCAAGTGATCCTCCCACCTCAGCCTCCCAGAGTTCTAGGATTACAGGCGTAAGCCACTGCACCCGGCCATCTTCCATATACTCTTCAAACTGCTATCATCTGACTGCCACCCCCATTGAAACTATTGTCACTGAAACACAAAAGACTTTGTGTTTGACAAAACTAATAGATAATTTTTTGTTATTGTACTTGGCCTTTTTGCAGCATTGTTGATCTTCTGGAAGCTCTCCTCCCTTGGTTTCTGCGACCTCACTCTCTCCTGCTTTTCTTCCTATCTCTCTAATCTTTCTACATCAAACCCCTTCATTGGTTTCTTTTCTTGTGTCCATCCTAAATGTTGGTGTTTCTCAGAGTCACGTTCTTAGCCCTCCTCATTTTTCATTATTTCATTCATTTATTCAAATACTGAATGCTTACTACATGCCAGGCACAGCTCTAGGTGCTCAGGATACAGTAATAAATAAAACCTACAAAAATACCTGCCTTTCCCCCGTGAAGTTTGCCTACTCTTCCTAAGCAATCTCACCTTATGCAAGGTGCTTATGTCTTCCAAATTTACATCTCCAGCAATAACCACGCTTTTGAATTTCAGACACATATAACCAACAATTTGTTAGGCATCTTCACTTGTATGTCCTTAAACTGAGTTCTTTACACTGAAGTTTGCCTCTTTCTGTATTCCCTCTTCTAATAACACCACCATACACTTTCAATTGCCCATTTTTCTTCAGGATTACTTCGATAGTTTCCAATCTCATCCTCTGATTAAATATTGACCTTCCTAAAATACAAATCTGACCACATTTCTTCCATCCTTAAAATAGTTTAATAATTTCTTATCACTTTCAAAATCCTTTATTATTCGGTCTAACTCTCCTTCACCCCTTGTCTCTAAGACATATCTATTCCTTGTGCTCTTATCTTACTGAACTCATTTTATTTAGTTCCTTCAATTCTCTAGTATGATTGTGCTTTGGTGCATGTTCCTTCTGTTTAAAATGCCCTTCATTCCCCTCTTGTCCTCTTGCTAACTTCTAGACCCAGCTCAGGTGTCCATCCCTCCATCCTGGCCTTCTTCAACCTCGCCTGTGTGTACAACCATAGCATAACATGCAGACTACCATTGTTGATCTTTGCACACTGTCATGGTTGTTTGATCCGTAACTGTTTATTTTAGTATCTCTTCCACTAGACGGTGAGCCCCTTGAAGGTAGGAAACGTGTCTTTTAAAATTTCAGAGCCACAAACACTTAATCTAATATATAACAAGAATATAATAAATATTTGCTGAACAAATAAATATTAATAGTTGAATAAATGAAAATGGGAACGGATAGGGAGAGATCACTGAAGAATGGAAAGGAAGAGACTCAAGAGTAAATGTAGAAGGGTAGTTTTGGAAAGAATATCCTAACTTTTCCTCCAGGATAGGCAAAAGGAGGGAAGGGACAGTAGAAAGAGGGTATAATTATACAGATCAGCGTGAGGTGAAGGGGAAAAAATTGAAGTTCATGCAGCATAGTTTCTATTTTCTCTTTAATGTAATAGGTAAGGCATTCTTCTTTTTTGGAAGACATTGTACGTCAGTGCAGGTACATAACAGTTTCTTTGAATCTCAACTTTTCAACCTTGTCTCTTGCGAAAGTTGTGAGAACCAATGAGATCATATAGGATAGGGCTTTGAGCTCTTCAGATAAATAGCAATTGACCTGCTGATCGTCACCTGTATCTGACTTTAAATCCACACGGTTGAAACCTGCTAAATTCCAAACTCCCTCCCATTTTATCATTCGTTTTAATTCTTTCTGTGTACCATCAGTGCTGTAGTTCCTAGAACTGAAAACATTTTGTTCACCTCCAAATTACTTTGAAAAAAATTTACTAGACCTAGCATTACCAAGTAATGTTTTCTTATTACAGGGAGAAAAAAGGCAAAACTGAGCAATATATCCCTCCACTGAGATGTCTAGTTTTTTTTGAGTCATGCTTATGTCTGACTATACAGTCTAAAATTGGTTTAGGATTCCTCTCTGCCACCAATTCCAAGTTATCTTAGACTAACAGGACTAGTGTTCACTTGATCTAATTTAGAAAAAATTTTTATCCGTAGATGGGATGGAAAATCTAGGTGAGGATTAAGGTCATGGCCAAGGTACAAGAGGAGGAGGAAGTCTGAGTTAATTATAACCTAGGTCCTGCAGTCTTAATTCCAGGAAGCTGTCCCTTAGCTAGGTGGACAACTTACTGATTGAGGAATATCCTCAGAGGTACTAGAAGCTACTAGTTCCTGAGTTCTGAGATGAATTTCCACATCATCTGAAATAAAGGTGAAGGTGTCAGTATTGAAAGACTAGAAATTCCAAGAGTAATATGTCACTTGAAAAAGCCCTTTGAGTAAGCATTTTGTTATTTTCTCTCCAGCAATCATGAATGGCCTGGAAGATTTCCCAAAGTTTACCTTTTTCAAGACCAGTTGAGTAAGGCTGTTTTGTCACGTTTTTGAATATACATTATAATGCATACATTGTGTTTAGTTGTTTGTTCCTAAAAGTATGATTTATCTTTTGGTAGATAACTAAAGTAGAAACAGACAAACAAAACCATAAGAGCATAGCCATTCATCATTGTCCAAGGCAGACCTCATATTCTCTGATACAAAAATGTAAGCCTGAATTAAGAGCTACATTTCTTTTTTTGCCTCAAACTCCTGGGCTCAAGCAATCCTCCTGCCTCAGCCTCCCAAGTAGCTGGGACTACAGGGGTGCACCATCATGCTGGGCTACAACTAAAAAGCTGTATTTCTTTTTTTGGGGACAGAGTCTCGCTCTGTCACCCTGGGTAGAATGCAACCTCAAACTCCTGGGCTCAAGCGATCCTCCTGCCTTAGCCTCCCAAGTAGCTGGGACTAAGGCGCATGCCACTATGCCTGGCTAATTTTTTTCTCTATTTTTAGTAGAGACAGGGTCTCACTGTTGCTCACGCTGGTCTTGAACTCCTGAGCTCAAGCAATCCTCCTGCTTCAGCCTCCCAGAGTGCTAGGATTACAGGCGTGAGACACTGTACCTGGCCTACATTTCTTAATGTCCCTCACGTGTCAAGTTATATGAGCTGTTATCAAGTTTAAAAACTGAGAACTTATTCTGAAACATTATGAGTAGAGAGCAGGTAAATGATCACTGATTAATTTTACTTTGAAAACAGTAAGGGCTAGGTATTACCCTCTGCTCTTTTTGCCTTATTCTCTTCTCTATTCAGAGTCCTCTCCATCAATATATAGCCAATCCTATTGCTTGAGACTTAGGAATAGTCATGGTATCCAATGCTCTGATGCAAATTTTATGTTATGAATCATTCGCTTACTCCTGCTAAAGTTGAAATAGTGTTTTACATGTGGGTTAGAATTCAGATGTAAGTTTCTGAATAAAAACATAAAAAGCAAACCATCCCCCTTCCTCACTCCTCCTCACAGTGCAATAACCAACTTAAATATCCCAGAGTAGAGAGAATGTGGTTAGAGTTAGGAAATCAGAAATCAAGTCCTACATTCCAGTCCTTTACTCCGACTCACTAACCTCAGGCAAAATGGTTCCACTTCATTTCATTTTGCACTAAAAAGTGAGGAGAGTAACATTTTGTTTCAAATCTTCTTATACCAGAGTGGCTTCTGCTAACCTGCAAGAGGCCCTTGCTGACGTTGAGATGGACAAACAAGGAAAACATGCAACTATAGATATTGTTTCGAGGGCGGAAAAAAAATTTTGTTGCTAATTTGTGTCCTGAGGCCTTTCTGCAAAAATCTTTAAGAGATTTACTCTGTAGTTCTTAGAGGCAGCTTCCTTCTGGGATGTGTGGATGTAAGGAGTAGGATGGGGTCACATGGTGATGGTAGAGCAAAGGAGCTCAAGGGTCCCAAATCAAGGGCCGTTTGGCTGAGTGTTTACCCTCAGTGCAGTGGGGTTGGAATTTGGAGCCTGGGGCAAAGTAGAAATTAGTTTCCCTGTCGTAGTAGTAACTTGGGTATCAGAAAATGAAGCATACTTCTGCCAGCATATTCAAAGCAGATAAAAACGTAACAGGGTTCAAGGTAAAGCAATGATGAGCAAAATATCACTCCCGACTTAACGTTCACTTTGTCATCATTACTTTCATTTTTTTCACCAATCCTGGGCTTACATGGCTTTCCTTCCATTACTCCATTTGTAGGTCACGAGAATTGGTCACCACTCTTCCACCATCACCTTATAATAATTCAGCATATTTTAGAGCTACATATATTCACTTATTTTATTACGTTCCCTGCCCTTCTGAGACCAGAGTGACATGACATCAAGGTAAAAATGCAGGTGTCCTTTAGGCGAAACAATAGCTTTATTTATTTATTTTTTTTGAGACAGAGTCTGCCTCTGTCGCCTGGGCTACAGTGCCGTGGCATCAGCCTAGCTCACAGTCAGCCTAGCTCACAGCAACCTCAAACTCCTGGGCTCAAGCAATCCTCCTGCCTCAGCCTCCTGAGTAGTTGGGGCTACAGGCACATGCTACCATGCCTGGCTAATTTTTTCTATTTTTAGTAGAGATGGGGTCTTGCCCTTGCTCAGGCTGGTCTCGAGAACTCCTGAGCTCAAGAGATCCTCCCACCTCGGCCTCCCAGAGAACTAGGATTTTAGGCATGAGCCACCGCGCCTAGCCAACAATAGCTTACCAAATAGGCTGTAATTCAAAACCACACAACACTGTTTCAATTGCTTTTTGAGTTGATAATACTGGAATTCATTAAAACTTGGAGCCTCTTAAGATAACCTTTCTTCCTTCATGCAAGAAGTTAATCCAAGGTACAATTCTTATAAAAACCCATCCATAGGTTGCATATGTAAAATCCAGTGAGGAAAAGGGTGGTGCTATAAAGCTATATATGATGTGCTTCTGTCAGCTGTGCTGAGGATATAAATCCAGAAATGCAGGATTGGCAAAGAAAGAGAGGTTAAGGCCGGGTGCGGTGGCTCACACCTGTAATCCTAGCACTGTGAGAGGCTGAGGCGGGACAATGGCTTGAGGTCAGGAGTTTGAGACCACCCTGAACAATATAGAGAGACCCCATCTCTACAAAAAATAGAAAACTTGGCTGCGCGCCTGCAGTCTCAGCTACCAGGGAAGCTGAGGCAGGAGGATCGCTTGAGCTCAGGAGTTTGAGGTTGCAGTGAGCTATGATGACAACACTGCACTCTAGCCAGGATGACAGAAATAAGACTGTCTCGGAAAAAAAAAAAAGTTAAGATGATCAGTTTCTAAGGAATTTCTGGGATCTTCAGATTTCAGACTTGGTCTTTTATAGGTCTTCTACAAAGGATCTTCTGCTGCCCACTTCCTGATTCTTCCCTCCTAGACCTTATGCAAAGGAAGCTCTGCCCTAACTGTGATCAGTAGAGAGCAGCTAATCAGGGATACAAATCTCTGTTTCAGAGCTGGAGGTTGAGATGCAGGAGTGACTCAGCTGGCATCCGCTTTGTAGCAGTCTTAGCCTGCAGGCCTTCAGGAAGTGAGTCCTCCAGGCCTGCATCTCCCTCAGTGGCAAACTGCCACTAAACTCTGCTGTTTATGAACCTGGTACCAAATACAGTTAAGTAGAGTTTGCTGTTTCATTGTTTTCACAGGTTTTCAACAAAACCTACTATATGCAAGCCAGATAATGTGATAGGCTAGGATTGCAAAGGTGAATATGCAGTACCTCCCTTAAGAATCTTAGTTTAGCAAGGGAAATAAATGTAAATACAGCACTGGCGTACAATGATGCGTGCTGTAAGAGGCATCACTAGGAGGGCAAAGGGAATCAGTTTGGGAAAATCAGAAAAGACTTCTCAAAAGAGGTAATTAACTGGTTTTAAAAATGGACCAGAAATGTGCCAGCTAGAAAGGGCCAGGAATGAAAGCAGAGGGAATAGCATTTATAGACGTATGGATTCATTAATGGATAAACTAATTTTATTCATCATATTTGCATTTAGTGACTTCTATGTGCTTGGAGCTTGGAATGTGAACCATCTAGTATAGGCAAGGTGGAATATATATGAGTGCAGATAGTGGTTGGTGAGTAGACAATATTGTGGGAGTAAGTGGAAGTTCTCCAGATGCTGACATTTTCTTAGACAAGTAGGAAGGTCATCTGTTGGTGGAAATAATCATAGCCTGGAGAAACACAGTATGATTGGCAGGTAGAATTAAGTGCTCTCTTAGGTTTGAATCATGATATAAAGTGAGACTAGTTACCTTGATTCCTAAAAAAACAAAACAAAACAAAAAAAACCAACAATAGTTACCTTGATTGTTTTCTCTAGCTACATTTGGCTACCTGGGTACAAGTGCAGAGCAGGCAGATATTAACAGTTGAATTAAGCCAAGGATGTGGTTTCAGCAAATGAGTGAGAGGCAAGGAGGTTGAAGGTATATTCAAGAGAATGATCATAATTGACTATAGAATATAAAGTTAGGTAAGGAGGGAGAAGCTGACATTAAAGGGGTGAAGGAAATGGTAGGATCAATTTATTGAAAGTCATGGTGACTTCAAATTAATGTAGTTGGGATATTTGAGAATGGGCTGGAAAGATAATAGTTGGGCAGAGAAGGATGCATGAAATTGAATTTACAGAGTGGTTAAAGTTTTTGGTAATGACATGGAAATCAGAGCCCAAGGAAGGTGAAAGACGTAACTGTTGGAGTTTTTAGGGGATCTGAGAAGTTGTTGGAAGGAGCATTTATGTTAATGGTTCTCAAACATTAGCATGCATCAGACTTACACATGGGAAGCCAATTAACACACAGAGTGCAAGGTCCCACCCTCAGGGTTTCTGGGGTAGAGCCCGAGAACTTTTGTTTCTAAGTTCCCAGGTGATGTTGATGCTGCTGAGGTCCAGGGACCATCCTTTGGAAGCTACTGATCCATGTGTATGTTGAAATTGCCAAGAATTAAGAGAGAAGTAGTGTTGTAGAGTGACGGCAAGCCAGGACACAAAATTGTCAAGAAATAAAGGGGAGTGACCTGATAATTAGTAAAAACTACAACAATCAGGGACAGCAAGCATATAATCTAGTAACAGGTTTAAAACTTGTTTTTTTTTTAAAAAACAACAACTTGTTTTTAATGGAGATTTGTTAGAAATTCTGTGGCTGCAGTAGTTTGAGACTGCAGTGAGCTACAATGACGCCATGGCACTCTACCCAGGGTGACAGAGTGAGACTCTGTCTCAAAAAAAAAGAAAAAAGAAACCAGGTCTAGTGTAAGTTTTTTGTTAAAGTCCTACCTCTGGTGGAACTGTTAACTGTATTCACCACAAGAGTGATCATAATCTTACCAATTCATGTCCTGGTAGAAATAAAAATCACATTCATTGGGCAAGAGTAAGAAGTCCCACAAAGCTACCTATCACCTTACATATGATTAGGGAGGCTGACATCTAATGGGACAATAAATTGTCAATAATTTAATAGTAAGGCAAAACAGGACTGAGAATATAACGAAAAATAATATAGAATGAATAATGCAGGGAGGTGTACAAGGTGGTCATGGGTAAAGTTGGGGCACAAACTATAACCTGGGATCATTTTCTGGGCCCAATTTGTGCTTCCACCACTTATTACTCTTGGGATCCTAGCCAAATTGCTTAATGTTTCTGCTGTTCAGTTCCTGACTTGTTAAATGGTGTATCATTTATGCCACGTCTCAGTGAAAAATCGAGGGCTAAATAATTGGTGCAAGCGCTTTGAAAATGTAAAGCGCTATACAAATATGAAGTATTTAAAAAGAAACAAAATGTATTGAGCTATCCTTAGAAATCAGGGCAGATGAAATACTTAGGTGTGTAAGAGATGAATGGAAAAGGAGAAACTGTTATCCATGGAGAACAATGTTAAGATAGAACAAAGGATTAAATATGCAATGGGGACAGTTTTGCATTAGTTTTGAAATGATGAAAGCCTCAACAAAAAGCCTTTGCTGTTGGACATTTATGTTGAGTTTATTTTTACAGATAGTGGTTTCCTTAGGTATCATCATACCTTTGGACCACAGTGACATACTTAAGACTTAGACTTTAACAACTACTTCCTCCCCTCGCCTCAAGACGACTACTCAATGAGTATCTATATCTTTACATACTGAGAAAAATGCAGGACCATATACATACTTATATGCACTCTATGCATGTTATCTACCCCAGCTTTTGTTATAAAAAATTGAAATTGCCTGCTGATGTTAGACTACGCAGGCCACTTGAGGGCAGGGATTGTCCCTTGTCAAAATCTTTCAATGGCTTTCCATTTACTGTCCTTAAAATAGTCCAGTACTTAATATGGCACAAAAGGCCCTTTATGATCTGGTCTCCACCATTTCTGACTTTACCTCTCACTACTCTCCTCTGCCTGGTGATTCAGCCACACTCACATTCTTTCAGGATCTCGTGTGCCAGATCTTCTCACAATAGCTTTTGCACAGGCTGTTTCATCTGCCCAGTGTACCTTGCTCCATTCTTCTTGGCTAACTCCTACTCCCCTGGTTTACTTTAGATATTACGTCCTCTGACAACCTACCCTGAACCTCCTTCTCAAGCCTGGGTTTGCCTCTTTCAAGCATATCTTCCACCTCCCTCATTATAGCACTTCCCACATCTTATAGTAATTGCATGCTTAATTACCTGTCTCACTAGACCAAGCTTTCTGAAAGGGTTAACAGTCTTGTTCATGAATGTTTCTGCCATTTTAATAGTCCCTGGAATTTAGGAGGTACACAATAAATATTGACTTATACTGAAATTGCCAATGGCAAATACTTGGCACACAAATTTACTGCAAGATAGCTCTAACAGTTCTCTGCTAGGGGACAAGGCATTTGGGGTTGATGATGGCAAAAAGAAACAAGCATGGTGAAGTCAAGTGGCCACTTGAAGGAGCACACTGCTATTTCAGCCTAAGAAAATTCTGTACATGCACAATTAGCCACAAGGGAGATTGGAGGTGTGCTGTGTGGCAGGGGAGGAAGTAGCAGTGGAGTAGTGAATGTTTATTTTGAGGACTTTCTGGTGTGACCAAGTGGCTAAAAAAAGTCACATTACATGAGTCAACTAGGTGTCTGTAAGTTCTAACTAGTACTGATCTCATATTTATTTAATACTCAGACACTATATGAAAGAGTTACTGATATAGATTACTATTATTGTAGTAGTCAATATCTTTGCAATCTTTTGCTATATATATTTTTAAGTTTCTCAGTACTTTTTGAAAACGGGTAGTTTCAGTTTTGACCACCTGTGTTTACTGCAAAGGCAATACTTCATATTTCAGAAGAGTAGCAGTCTCTATGGAGACTTTCTTGCCTAACACTTAGAAAAGCTATGCCCTTTATTAGGCTAAAGCAGCAGTGTTCTACATGCAGTGGGTAAATCTGGCATTGACTGGATAAGGGTTCAATATTATTAAAGGATTAATAAGCCTCAATGCTTCTGTAAAAGCATTATTATAATAAATATGCAACCGTCTTTTGGGTTATCATCAACTGGCACAACACATTTTGTTGTGGCTGCAAGAGAGTAACAACGGATTTAGAAATATACCAGAGCCAACTGAAGATTGTAAAATTCCCCAGGAAAAGCCAATGAATAATGAGTCTCTTCTATATCCTCAAAAAATGGCTCCAGAAGACAGACTGATAATAATCACTTCTATTTACTTCAGGACATAATATGCTATTTAGACCCATGGATTACACTACGTTATAATTCTGTTTTAAGTATTTGTAGGGACCAGGTGCAGTGGCTCACGCCTATAATCCTAGCACTCTGGGAAACCAAGACAGGAGGACGGTTTGAGCTCAGGAGGTTGAGGTTGCAGTGAACTATGATGATGCCACTGCACTCTAGCCTGAGGCAAAAGAGTGAGACCCTGTCTCAAAAAAAAAAAAAAAAAGTGTAGGATATTTTATTTTTGCAAAGATTGATAAAACCAGACATGCTAATAACACATCATCAAAATTAGACTTAAAATGTAGGTCATGGCTCTGTCCTGTTAAAAATGTTACAAAAATACATAATTAAAATACCACCCTGCTACTCTCTCTTGGGGAGGCTTATATTCAAGTAGACAAGAAGTACCCCCAACATTTACAGATAATAGCTTTTTTTTTAAAGGCAAGCATGAAAATGAGGTTTATTGAGGAGAGAATGATGGGATTATAGGGCACGAGCAAGATATAGGTTTACAAAGCACAATACATATGCCACAGATGACAACTGGACCCACTGTCGCAGCAAAGGGAGAGCAAAAGGAAGGGTGGAAAAAAAAAAAAAAAAGCCAGACATAGCTTTTGTCGATAGGGTCTTTCTGGGATTTTAGCAAAAAGAAATAGTCCAAATTTTATTCCTTTTAGCTACTAACATGATTTAACTACATCACTTTAGCACATGGTATTATTAATATTACTTCTCCTACTGCAGCAAATTAAGAGTTTTCTTAAGGCCTTTCCCCCCACTTTCTGGAAATAAAGCTTAAATATCATATATTTCAAATTAAAATGTTATCTTCAAATATTCATGTACTAGGCTGACATAGTCACATATATCCTTTCCAATTTCAGGCTAAACAGACATGCATTTAGACTGTATTACTGTATCAAAGCAAACGGTAACCCAACTTCATTATCAAGAGAAATTGTGACCTTCTATGTACTATTTGATGGAGAAAACATGGATTTTTGACACATTTTATTCAGATAGCAGTCTGATCACACATGGTCCAAGAGTACTCGAATAAGTCAAATATAATCAGATGTTAAAGACTGGTCTTCAAACATTATAGCCAATGATGCCACGCTTGCCTATGATCTCTCCGACATAAAACCACATCCACACCTCAGTGGCCACCAAACCATTCAGCACGGCTTCCTAAAAAAAGAAGTACAAATTTTAAGGCACCTTTTTTTTTCTTATACATTTACAAGTATTCTTTTTCCAGGATTAAGAGGCAGAGAATATAAGGATGCTATTCAAAATAGAGGGCAGTTTTAGTCAAAGTTGAGAAGTACTGATGTTAACTTTGTTCAACTGCTGAGAACCCTTGAACTTTCGGTTTTATAAGGTAAGTAGTCTAGAGCTTATAAATTCTTTCAAAGCATTCTTTAAAGACCTGAACTGACTTAACCCTTTCATTATTAGTTTATGAGACACTTTATGAGCCCTAAAACAACCCACATCCTAGAAATAGTTAACACATTCAGATAGTGCATTCTTATGAAAGGATGGCTCTAGGAAGGCCAAGTCTGGCCAAAGAAAATCTGTTGAAAGATGAAGAGCTTTGTCTCCCTCTTTAGACATTTTTATTCATGTATTATTTGGCTTAACTCTTCCCAAGTATTCAGTACCTAGTTTCACAGATCAACATTTTATTGCCCCAAAGAGAAAAATACACATAAGGCTGAAGAAAGCAGTTTCATGCAAGCAAAAGTACGGATCTTGAAACAACAGTTGAAAAAAATTCCATCCCATAACATAACAACACTGGGCATTTTCCTTTTAGCACTTCTGGAAGTGAATTTTCTTCGTCAAAATCAGACCAGAACTGGCCAGGTGCAGTGGCTCACGCCTGTAATCCTAGCCCTCTGGGAGGACAAGGCAGGCAGATTGTTTGAGCTCAGGAGTTCGAGACCAGCCTGAGCAAGAGCGAGACCCTGTCTCTACTAAAAATAGAAAAA
>RJWJ010004461.1:42352-75947 GCA_004363605.1 Indri indri
TGGAGATAAATCCAGGACTACAGATGAAAAAAAGTACAGAATCAGGAAAGTGTGCCATCATATTTTAGTATACTATCCAAAATAGGAAAGGAAAAAAATTTCCCAGTAAAAATGCTCACTTTTTTTGCTATAGTAGAAGACTCCTAGGAAACTAAGACATAGAATAGTCCAATTATTTCCATCCAGATGATGAAATTAGAAAAGTAAATATCTTTCTCAGCAGTCAAGAAAGAGATTATCTCTCATTATGTTGGATTCAGCCTCACTGGAAATACATATATTAATCAAAACAATCAAAAAAATCCCAAGGGAAAACATTTTCTGTTATACACATACATTTTCATTCAGCCCATAGTTACCTTAACTGTAAGCTGTTTGAAGCTACCAGTTTGAGCACTATTGACTATTTTTTTCAGGCTCTGAAAAGCTCTAGGGATCTCAGCAGGGGTTGGAGGAACCAGCTCAACCTTGGCGTAGTACCAAAATGTGGCCAATCGAGGCTTCGAATAAGTCACAGCAGCTGGAAAACAAAACAAAACAAAACAAAACAAAAAAACCAGGATGAACTCACTAGAGACCGAAAGAAGCAGATGTGTGGGCTGGACACAAATATTTATTCATGCATCACATTCATTCACTGCTTGTACCAAATGTGCACCCGGTGTGAAATGTCAAAGCTGCTCCCTGGTAACAAGAGGCTTTTAAAGATGCAGAACACCTGTGTCACGGGTGGTTCAATCAGGCAGGAAGCTATAAGCACATTCAATTAGGCCAGTACTTCGCTAGTGGCCAGCTAGTACTGTTATTTCATTTATGAACGGCAAATCTAGTTAACTTGTAACGTTACTAGAAGTTGGATTTAAAAACAAGAAAACAGCAGCAATTTATTCATATTTTCTTAGTAGACCAGCAAATTTAGAGGGAAGAGGTATAGAAGGGGAGAGAAGAAGCTATGTAGAATGGCACTCTTAAGAATAAGATTTTTGGGCCGGGCATGGTGGCTCACGCCTGTAATCCCAGCACTTTGGGAGGTGAGGCAGGATGGCTGCTTGAAGCCAGGAGTTTGAGACCTGCCGGAACGACACAGTGAGACCCTGTCTCTACAAAAAACAGAAAAATTAGCTGGGTCTGGTGGATGCACCTGTAGTCCCAGCTACTCTGTTGGCTGAAGCAGGAAGACTGATTAAGCCCAGTAGTTTGAGGTTGCAGTGAGCTATGATGATGCCACTACACTCTATTATCCTGGGCAATAGAGTGACACCCTGTGTCATAAAAAAATAAAATAAAATAAAATAAAAAAATAAAAACACTGCAATATTGGCCACAAATCCAGATGGAATTATAACAATTAGTACCTATTTCTGGTATCCTCAGCAATATGTGCTGGATTAAATCTTTCTCTAAAAACCCAGCTGTTCCTCTTTCAAAACACCATAAACAATAAAAGTAAAAGCTACATGTATTAAGAGCAGCCAAAACCAGAATCCATTAACTAAACTTAAATTCCTCAAGGTACTTACTATTTCAACAAGAGATTCTTAATGACCAGGGTAGATGTGACACTATGGCAGTGATTTCAGAAAGAGGAATTTTTAATAAAAAAATTACAAGAAAATGTACAATAAAAATAGCACGAATACATGAACATTCATAAAGCGTCTATTGTTCAAAGATGGATTATCCAAGGCTCTTGGAGTTTTTTTTTTTTTTGAGACATAGTCTCACTCTCTTGCCTGGGGCGAGTGCTGTGGCATCAGCCTAGCTCACAGCAACCTCAAACTCCTGGGCTCAAGCAATCCTATTGCCTCAGCCTCCCGAGTAGCTGGGACTACAGGCATGTGCCACCATACCCGGCTAATTTTTTCTATATATATTTTTAGCTGTCCAATTAATTTCTTTCTATTTTTGATAGAGACGGGGTCTCGCTCTTGCTCAGGCTGGTCTCGAACTCCTGAGCTCAGGACGATCCGCCCGCCTCGGCCTCCCAGAGTGCTAGGAATCTTGGAGTTTTTCTTATTATTAACTGCCTGTATTTGGGTATTTCACTATTCTTAGAATTACTATATCCCTCATCTTCTGTGTTTAGAGCCATGGGTATGTCTTTAAGCAGACACAAAGGTCTAAGATAGAGTTCTAAATAGAACTGCCAATGCCTGTAAGATGGAGCAATCAAAAAGTACAAAGTCTTGTGGAACAGCCAACTAACTGTCTTTAAAATTATCTTCAACACACAAATACATCATCCTCTTAAAAAATGAATCAGTACACTGTACATAAAACTAGTTGGTAAATTTGTTTCTCAGAGAGTATAGGTTAAATACTTTGAAACTGCTTTACATGTATACGAGAGATTAAAAAACATAAATAAATGAATAGCAGGCGGGAACCAGGTTTCTCACCGAAGGAGAGTAAAGTTATAGATGAGCAAGAAAAGAAGCAAGAATAAGCCCTGTGGTACTAGATTAGGGTTGGAGACATCCATATCAACCCATGTTTACCTTAATATACATACAGATGGATTGATACTGAAACAATTATATATATGCATGTATATACATGGATCAGTATGCATACACATATATACACATGTGTCTGTACAGATAAATATCCATATCTGTCCACTGAGAGGACCTAGAAGCAATGATATTCTAGTAGCAATGAACATACCTAGCACCTAGATCTTAGTTTCTAATTTCCATTGTCCAATAAAAGGAACTAGGGCTCCTTGGAGAAATGGCTTGTTCTATGACTGGGACAGGGAAAACACAAGATGAGTCTGACGCATCTTGTAGTACCAGAAAGTAAGGGAGCATGTCAGAGGGACACAGGTGCCAAGCTGAAAGAGCTCCTAGTGACCAAGGCTTGAACAAGCTGAGAGATAAATAAATAACATAGTATTGGATATACAAAGTATGAAATAAATGTATACAAGTCCATACATGATGAGTCCATACAATACATGACATAAATAAATGGAAACAAACCTTTCTCACAAAGAATTATATTTAATTTATGCAGATAATCCCTCCTACAGGAAGTGGAATCCCTTGCTGTAACAACTCCCCTCTCCCCATGGGCTAGACTTAGTTACTTGTTTCTAAAGAATAGAATGCCGAAAGGGAAAAATAGTAACTTTACCACTAAGGAACCCATCAAACACTACTGCAACCAAGTTTCAACCAAGAGATGAAAGCTTTTATTACCAGTGATGTCACCTGGATATCAAATACCTCCTGATATATGATTAGGGCACCTTATCTTTGTGGTATTCTACCTTATCTCTGCGGTAGTCTTTCTCAAAATCCATAGTTCCAGGCTAACCATGAGAAAAACCCCAGACAAATCCATATTGAGGAACATTATTCAGGATACCTAGAGAGATGCCTCAAGATTGACAAGGTCATGAAAGATGAGGAAAGAGTGGGAAACTGTCAAAGACCACAGGAGATTGGGGAGACATGGCAACTAAAGGCAATGTGGTAGCCTGAATTGGATCCTGGAACTGAAAGAGATTAATGGAAAAACTGGTGAGATCCAAATAAATTCTAGAGTTTTGTTAAGGGGAAAAAAAAAAAATCAGACTCTATATTTCTACTTTTACATTCTGGCTCCAAATGAGTCTTCCTTTCTGAGTACTTTTGGAAGAATAACAAGTTATCAATTATTCATAATAACAGAGGAAAGGGTTTATAAATTTCATGACAAAGAATTACTTTGGTGTTACTTTTTTTTTTATCACTTGAAATATTAAAAACTGTGCCTCAAATCATCCACGAAGGTCAAAGACTGAAGTTTCTAATCCTTTCTCTATGTAAATAAAATTGTAGATAGAGCTTTGTAACAAATACCTTGATGATCTTAGTAAAATTGCAAACTTAAATTATGTGGGACATTGTGTAAAATGTCTTACTAGCAGACTATGGGGTTCTGTAGAAAGAATCAAGTATTCATAGTATCTGGCACTGTAAGGCCTTCATTGTTTGGCTTATGATGGAGGTAAGGGAGGAGAATGAATTAAAAAAAAAAAAAACCAAACGCAGTAAAACGGGTTCAAAAACATTACATGTAGTTTTTTGAAATTCTGCTTTCTATTCACATTTCATAATCGCATCTGAGCCAAAGTTAGAGATCTGACCTCCAGTCACTTACTAGAACATAGAACATAGCACATCTAGTAAAGAAACTTAGGTCAATTTAACTTATCTCACCTTCAGGAATAAAACGAATAGCTTGCTACTCAGAAGACAACTGAAATATTTACTGACAGAAGAGACTAGTACTTAGGGCTGTGACTATTCAGGGTTGTTCTGAAATACAGCGGTTCACTGCTCTTCAAACAAAAAAACCCATCAATGTTAAGCTATGACAACAAAGATTATTGTTTATACGAATCCCTTTCTCTGCTTACTGGAGCAGGGATAATCATCCAGAAAGCTCAGTTCCACCTAAAATTTCCCTCGGATTAAAACAGAAGTATCTCAGAATCTATCCAGGGCAGAAAACAAAGTTAACGTTCAAAATCTCACCCATCGTTAAACATTTCTGTTGACTTCCAAATACTCCATGGAGAACCAGACCGCCTCATGAGGCCGAATTTACATGTACTTTCACACGTTTCTGCTCTTTTCCTAGCTCTCGTAACACAGCCGCCCCTCCATATTTCTGTTCTTAAGACATATAAGGGGCGTAATGGCTGCAGCTGCCGGGCAACTGCGGCCTTCCCTCACAACACTTCTCTGCCCTGTCGTGGTTAGAATTCAGGAACTTCTCGAGAACCCAAGCTGCAGGCCAGGCGAGCGGACGGCTAAAGGAGAGTCGCCAACTGGCCTCTTCCGGTTCCCTCCACCTTCAGGCCGTCCCGCCCCAGCTCCCGCAGGCCCCTCGGGTTACCGCAGCCCGCTTCTTCCTCTCAGGCTATCACAGGCCTCCCCGTCGCCCGTGCACCCGCCTCGGCGTTCTCACACCACGCTCACCGTTCATCAACGCCGGGGCCTTCTCCGCGAGGTTACGGACAAATTGAGCCATGGTGCTAGAAGGCAAAGTCCGTCGCCCCGAAAGGCCGGCTGAATGTCACACTCCGAAAAGACCCGCGGCAGGACCCCGTCCCACTTCCAAGGTCAGGCCGCCTCTTTCCGTGCCTGACCAAGATACTTAGGTGTCCTACTATCTTTGCAAAATCCGCTTGGTCAATTTATTTTGTTCAGTCACGGAAGAGAAAGTGGATTTGAAAAGATGAGATTAGAGAGCATGTGAAAAACAGTGGGTTTCCGCGTAGAAGCAGGCATTCTCGGGGCAGCTACTCGTGGAGGTCCGAAACGCCAGCAAGGAAAAGAAGTGCGCAGGCGCCCTGAGCTTCCCGTGCTTTTCTTGGCGCTGACCTCCTCCACTTTTTCGCGTAGGGTGCGTTGGCAGGGTTTCTGAGAACGTGGGAAGTCAGAACTGGAGGTGGTATCGCTGAGATTCTCCTACCTAGACCCACGCGATCGTTTTACGGTGGTTGAGAGGGTCCGAGGCCAAACATTTAAAGTCAGGGGCCGAGGAGGCACCACGCAACCTAAGTCACCAGACTCAGCCCATTGCCTTTCTTTAGCTGGTGTTTTGTAATTCCAGTGACCTCCAAATCCTGTGATCAGGATTGGAATCCAATTCCCCTAATTCCCTCACAGGCCACAAGGAGCTATCCAGATGTAAGAAACCGAGTCACTCTTACTGTGCGCCTCCAGTATGCTAGGCATTTTTGAATTTAAAGAAAGCCTGTGTGTCAGGTTTTGTCCCGGTTGAGAATGGAGTTGATAGCTAGGGAGTGGCAGAATTGAGATGTGAAGAAGTCGCTATGTAAACACAGCGAGTGGACGTCATATTAGATTAGGCATGGTGCTGACCTGCGGACACTTCCTAGAGAAACATCCTTGAATTGATCAATAAGAGAACAGCTATATACTACAGAAGGCTGAAACTTTATAACTTGGTATGACTGGAAGAAAAGATTTATATAGGGAAGTGGCATTTGATGAGAATAACAGAACTCTAAGTATTGTATCCTGGGGAAGACTTAGCAGAAGTAGAACTCTGCTTTGTGGAATTGTTAGAGAGGTGGTGTAGTAGTAGGCCTCAAAAATATGAAAAGTTATTATGAAAACGCTGTTTCAAGACTCATTCCTGTCTATAGAGTAAAAAGCTTGTACTTTGTAAACCTCGCTCTAAAAATCTGTACTCTGTAAGCAATGACCTTGTAACTGATTGTGTAAGCCTCCCCCCTCCCCCGCCCCCCGTCTGTAGTAAAATTTACTGTACTTGCCTCACCCAAGAAAGAATGCTCCCTGCCTTAACTGATGCTATCGGCTGTAACCTTGCTTGCTCAAAGATTGTAATCAGTCCCGAGGCCAGGCAGGTGGTCTGAGGCAGGTCCCAGACCCCGCGGCTACGGAATGCATAATGTAATTATTTTTTCCACTATGTCATGTTTAATGTCACGTAGCCCCCCTCCAAATTAGTATAAAGTCTTCTCACCTTTTCAGCTCTGGACTGCTCTCTGTGCAGCCGTCTGTGGTGGTACAGAGGGTAGTCGCTGGCCAGCTAATAAAGACTCACAATTTGGCTCATTCAGCCTCAAGGTGGTCTTTCTCGCACTCCGTACTGTAACAGTGGAAAAAGGTGATATCAAGGAACCAAGAGCATTTCAATGAAGGGGTGAGTCAGCTGCCCCAGATACTGCAGAGAAGTCAAATTAAGGATGGGAAAGTTAATTTAGTAATATGGAAATCTTTGACATTAACTAGAGCAGTTTGAAAACATTAGTATAGAAGCCAGGGTGAATGGGTGAAGAAATATGGCTGTAAAGGAATACATGTCAGAAAACTAAATGGTGATGTGGAGAATTCATGGGAGAAATTGAAGATAGAGAAGAGGTATTGACAAGAGCCCTAATGAAGCAGGAAAGGAAGGTGGAGGAATTAATTAGCCTGGGATTGGTGGGGTCTTTTCCACCGATAGGATGATGGGAGAGAAGTTTGAAAATTGAGACTCTTTGAAGTCTTTATCTCCCAGTGAAGTAGAAGGCAAAATCATCTGAATGTGAAGGGTAAATGGGAGGATGGGAGAGAATTTGAGAAAAGAGGTTAAAGTTTGTAATAGCTATTGATTGAAGTTAAGGACACACAGGATTGTTGGGCAATGTTAGAGACCACAAGTTTGTGGTTGCACATCTCAAGACTGCTGGTTCCCCGCCGCCCCCAACAATGATGTGTAGCTTGGATATTGTAGCAGAGGTGAATGGCTGGGTTAATTTAGTCTGAGGTCCTGCATGGCAGGGGTATAGAAACAAGGGGCAGGAAAGGGGAACATGATAGCAAATGATTAAAAGACATGGGATTCAGGTCAGGTGAAGAAAAGTGAAGCCAAAAGGACTCTGATTAGGAAAAACTGTGCCCCGAGATTCATCTTCTGAGGATAACCCCAGGGTCCCCTCCAGAGTCCTGGTAAGGCAGGTTAGGTCAGGCAGGTCACATATTTGATATTACCTACCTCAAAAAAAGTGAAAAGAGTCCTCTAGGTTTTCAGAGGAATTTCTGAAACTGTCAATAGCTTTTAATACTATAATAAAGTGATAACAAAGGTCTTAAGTCAGGTGTTCATTTATTAAATACAAGTTTTGAACAAACACCCCCAGGCAAATTTGACAAGAAGTAACCTTCTTGGAATGTTCCCAAATACAGTTATGTTGATCAAGGTTTATTTCAATCAACCTTTTTGTTGTTTTGTTCTTCATTTTCTTTGCTTCTAGGTTCTTTTCCTGTTTAGCAGTTAGAGCATGTGCATTATTTTCCTCACGTGACATCAACAGTGCAGCGTCAGCCTGTGGCTTGTAAAGGCACCCAGTAGACTTATGCTATTTGCAATGGCTGCTTAGCAACCAGCATCGAATAAAGCAATGAAGCTTTTGTAGAGTGTGATACCAAATAGCAACTGGCACCTTGACCTGCACCATTAAAAAACCTTTGAAGTTTCCTTCAGTTTTCACATATTCATTAAAAACTGTATTTAAAAAAACCAAAACCCAGACTGCTTGATAAAATCTACCTAAATAATTTTCCTAGTATTAGCCTCTTGGTAAGTTATGAACAATACCAGAGCTGATAAAAGAGTCTTCATTTTCCTATCGTACTCCAGCAAAGCCGACACATAAAACTAGGTATGTTAGAAGGTGTGCTCTGAGATTTAGAGCTGCTTCTGAATTCCAGACAAAAACATCTTTTTAAGCTTCCAAATGCATATACACACCATGTTGTACCAAGATGATAACTTTTTAAAGTCTCATTTTTTGGATGTCCTTAACTTACTTCACAGAAAGAAAAAAGGCACAGAGGACACTTGGTTTCCTTACCAATAGTGGCCTTAAGCTATGCATTTGCCTTTGTGAAGAGTTTAAAGATATTCAGCAGCATTAATGGTGCCATAGCCACTCATAAAAACTTTCAGGAAAGAGCTTTACAAAAAAAATAAGAAAAGGAAACCTTGACGGGAAAGGCTTTCAATCTGAAGGCAAAATACAGAAGTACAATACAGACAGACACTGGAGGAAGCATAGAGGTTGTTAACTAGAAAGCCGCTGGGAACAGCTGCCTTCTGAGGTTTTGTGCCCATTTTCTTCCAATTATCTCCTGCAAAACTCTGGTCTTTCTCCCCCTTCTTTTTAAAATGAAAACATCCTACTAGATTGGGTTTGGAAGATAAATACAAGCAGGGAGAAGCTTACTTTATACATAGTTCATTCTCAGGGAAAGAAGGGTAATAAATATGAAATGAAACTCTTTAAGAAAACAAATTCTGTCAACCCATGCCTTAAAGGCCCAGGGAGCACACTGAATTAATCTTACATTCTGGCATTTGCAAAAGTGTCCTAGACTTCCTTTTTCATTTATAAGCACAGAAATAGGCAACACCTACTTTATATCTAGGGTGGGAAGCCCTCTTGGATTTGAGGTTTCCAGCTGATACCACCAAAAACACATCAAGGACTGCTTATAGCAACTTGTGTTGGAATATCATAAAACTACCATCTTATTTGAAAGAGGCCATGATTAACAAGTGTCCTCCAAAGGAAGCAATGATCCCTGTTTCTAGATCCTATCACTTGTCACTTATATCTCTGGGCTTAGATGGATAGTGATATAAAGGCAATCCATAAGGGAATGTGCCTCACTCAGCATGTTAAGCTGCACAATTGAGCAGGGAGCTCAAGCTTAACTTGTGAAAGTGGGGTCCATCCACCTATTGACTACACAGGGTCAAGTGGATATTTAAAATGGCTTGTGGACAAGGCTGTGCTCAAATTCCTACTTTGTTAATTGATGACCTAAGGCTGTGTTAGAAGCAGCTCTTAGAAGTCAAGTCACAAGCCCAAACAAATATTAACTATATACATTTTATAGTCTCAGAGTAAGTATGTTAATAAACATGGCCACACACTGCATACCTCTTACTGTGGAGGAGACACTCTAAAGTGGTACTCGGTTTACACTAGACCAATATAAAAAAACACATGGTGTGTGTATATATATATATATATATATATATATCTCACACACTGAGATATACTATTGATATTAGTGTCTTAAAATTACATTTTTCATGGTTACAATATTTGTTGCTGAAATCTTCTACTCAGGCTTAGTCCTTATAGCAACAGATTTTCATAAGAGAAAAGGGGCCCAACAGCCTCCTCACCCCAGAATTTTTTTGACTAAAGTGTCAGAACTGTAAGTTTGCCCTACCAATCTTCATAAAAAGACTGCAGGGCTAAATTTTTGGTGGTGGCAACCCCATGAGAGAGTGTTTGTCTGAGATGGTATCTTTGAGTTACAAGATAACACAAAATTAAGAGTTACCAACATAAGCTGCATAAGATTTCTTAAAAACAAAACAAAACAAAAACAAAACAACTCACCTATTACCTTATTCAAAAGTATACACAAACTTCAAGGTACCTGTTTTTATGGGAAAAGTTATTCTCTAACATTACAGAACTGTAATAAGGAAAAGGGCTTAAGTTCAGATCATGAGGACTAGTAAATACGTAGGATACACAGGATTTTCTGACGATATCAGCTGTCACTGAAATATGTGACATTGTATACTTAAAAGCTGTGCTCACCAAAAATGTTTGAGCAGTACTTGGAAGAGAAATAGTAAGGTGGCAGGAAATTTTAGTAGTTGAAGTCAATATAATTTAAGGTAGGAAAAGGAAGAATAGGAAGAGAAAACAAAGGGTGAAAATTAGTGATGATTTCTAAACTTGGTGATGCTATAATAAGTACAATTTCCTATAAGCCAGGGAAACATTGTCAAGTTCTTAGGAATATTAATTATCATAATTTGAACAAGAGCAGTTCTTTAATTTGGTAAAGGAAAAAAAAGGGGGAAGAGAATCAGAGAGAGAAACCATAAACAATTGTTTATCTACACTCTGGGGTTGGGTTTTGGTTTGTTTAGTTCACAGCATTTATTCAAGTTGCTCCTTTTGTTGTTGCTTCCTCTCTGCGAGCCACCGCTGGATTTTTTCTTTTAGTTCTGTGTTTGGCCGGATCTGGTCCATGGTGAGGGGACTACGATTAAAGGGATCTGTTTGGTCACTGGGATAAAGAGAGAAAGGGAAATGGAGTTAATGCCATAAGTTCTAACACCCTAAGCCAAAAACAGAAAACCTAGTCATCTCACACTGATGATGAAGCTAGAGTCTTTGAGTCAAATGCTGAATTGAGAGTTAGAAAGAATGAGATAAGAAGACTGATTCAGGCAGGGCGCAGTGGCTCACGCCTGTAATCCTAGCACTCCGGGAGGCTGAGTCGGGTGGATCGTTTGAGCTCAGGAGTTCGAGACCAGCCTGAGCAGGAGCGAGACCCCGTCTCTACTAAAAATAGAAAGAAATTAGCTGGACAACTAAAAATAGATAGAAAAAATTAGCCAGGCATGGTGGCACATGCCTGCAGATCCAGCTACTTGGGAGGCTGAGGAGGATTGCTTGAGCCCAGGAGTTTGAGGTTGCTGTGAGCTAGGCTGACACCACGGCACTCTAGCTCGGGCAACAGAGTGAGACTCTGTCTCACAAAAAAAAAAAAAAAAAAAAAAAGATTGATTCAGGAGTTTCTTTTAAGCTACTTTGTCTGTCTGCCTCTTAGCAAACTTTATTTCAACATTGATGTTCAGATGATATTTGATTCCAGTGGCTTAAAAACATGCTATCCTTTTGTCACCAACCTTTAGATTGTTCTAAGGCAGAGACCCCATGCATTCATGTCAGTGTAAAGAACTATTTGTAGTTTTAGTGACAGATCCTTGAAACAGTATAAGATGTTAAGGGATAAAGCCTTGTAGGCTAACATTTGACTTAGTTAGCTGATTGCTATGCAAGTAAATGCAGATTATGGTTTCCTGACAGGTAAGAAGGTTTATGACACACTTTAAGGGCTGATAAAGCTTCTCTCTACATTCTGGGGCCACTATAAAATATAAATTTTCATTGACACTTTGGAAAAGACTTATGACCTAGCACAGCATCATCTATATGGTGAATGCTTAATACTAAATACCATTAAGTAGAAAATTCATTTTTTTAAATTTAAAAATTTCATTAAATTTGGGCCAACTTATATAACTTAATTTTAAACATGCAGTGAGCCTCAGATTCCATTCCTATCTAATGCTGCATTTAAAAAGCTAAATGGCTGCTTAAATAGCTAATAAGCTACCATTTATTACTTCATTCCTGTCTTTTTGGTAGATATCAGGGCAGACTGTTCAAAGAGCAGGCAGGCTGGGGAAAATTCATGGTTACCATGGCTGAGTACAATGACATATGGTGAATATAGTGTAAAACTTGATTTAAAAAAGCAAACTTTGTCTTTTATAGTTCTACAACTAAAATAAAATCAAAACAATTTCGGGGCTGGGCACACTGGCTCATGCATGTAATCCTAACACTCTGGGAGGCTGAGGTGGGAGGATCACTTGACCTCAGGAATTAGAGACTAACCTGAGCAAGAGACAGACCCCGTCTGTACCAAAAAGAAAGGGAAAAAAAACCCCAGCCGGGTGTCATGGCAGCATGTACCTGTAGTCCCAGCTACCCAGGAGGCTGAGACAGAAGATTGCTTAGAGCCCAGGAGTTGGAGGTTGCAGTGAGCTAGAATGACACCACTGCACTCTATCCAGGGTGACAGAGTGAGATTCTGTCTCAACAAAAACAAATAAGGCAACTGAGCACCCCTCCTCACAACCCCCAACCCCTTTAAAAAAAAAATAAATAAATATAAAAAAACAAAAAACAATTTCAGGTCAACTTATATTCTGTTGACGTATTTTATAACATATTGACAGAAATTATTTTCTTAAGGAAGAGGTGAGATTAGAGCCAGCATTTTGCAACAGTGTTTTGCTTTGAATGTTTAAATTCCTAATAATCAAATGGTATCAAAATGGCTCCCAACACATCAATGTATCAATAGTATGAGGCACCTATTAGATACTGTAGTAGGTGTCTGGCTGAAAAAGATGATAGCAAAGTAACATACATCTGTGCTCTTGAGGCTGCTTTTCAGGACTGGCATACCTGAGCAAATGTCTGGCAATAGTGGATCTATCCACAGTGACTCTGGAAGATGGCAGCACCACAGGGTCACACATCAGTGTGCTCATGATGGGATCCAGGAATTCATCACAGGCATCTGCATAGGTCTCCTCTTCCTGTTGTTGGAGGTCTGCAAGAGACTGAGCACATAACACCTGGTAGTTAAAGTCAATTCACAGTGTAGTAGCTAAATTCAGAAAGTTCAATGAGTATATGTTAATCTTGGTCATTAATAACTCTTGACAGTAATAATGAAAAACCTTAGCTTTATTTTCTCAAAAACGAGCCAAAGTAGATAGTCCAGGAGCAAATTCAGCATTGAGCCCCAACTCTGAAATTTCAAGTTGACAGTTATAACTGGAAATGGGTTTAAGTGTTAGCAGGAAAAGAAATATACCACATATGACATTCTTCTGGCAACAAGTCTGTTGTAAATGCTGTAATTCAAAAGGAGATGGGGGTTGGAGGGTCACTATTTGCATAAGTAGAGTCACTCGTGCAGCCTGTGTATGAAAAGCAGTTTTCAATTTTTGGTACAAACAGGCATAGCAGTTTATTTTATTTATTTTTATTTTTAGAGACAGGGTTTCGCTCTATTGCTCAGGCTGGAGTGCAGTGCAGAGGTGTGATCATAGCTCACTGTAGCCTTGAACTCCTGGGCTCAAGTGATCCTCTTGCCTCAGCCTCCTGAGTCTCTGGGATTACAGGCATTAGCCACCGTGCACAGGAGTTTAACACATTAACTGTCATGTGAGTTGTATTTAACTCATGCTAGTTTTGAGCCTGGGGCCTCGTGAAGCAAAACCTGGGCAAAACCCTGCAGTTGGTTTGTGAAAATCTTACTTGTTGATATTCTTATTGTTACAACTAATATTGACATTTTAATTCTAAAAATGTGGATTAAATGAATAGAAGTCAATAAATTTTGTTTTTCTATTTGTGTTTACCTTTAAATTACACTTAAGCCTGACAAGTCAAGAAAAATACTTTATCCTTGTGAACTATTTTTCAAGTTTTCACATTACTAATTTTCAAGTTTTTTTTTTTTTTTGAGACAGACTCTCACTCTCTTGCCTGGGGCGAGTGCCGTGTTGTCAGCCTAGCTCACGGCAACCTCAAACTCCTGGGCTCGAGCAATCCTACTGTCTCAGCCTCCTGAGTAGCTGGGACTACAGGCATGCGCCACCATGCCCAGCTAATTTTTTCTATATATATTTTTAGCTGTCCAATTAATTTCTTTCTATTTTTGATAGAGACGGGGTCTCGCTCTTGCTCAGGCTGGTCTCGAACTCCTGAGCTCAGAATGATCCGCCCGCCTCAGCCTCCCAGAGTGCTAGGATTACAGGCGTGAGCCACCGCACCCGGCTTAATTTTCAAGTTTTTATATTACTTTTTTATTGATAAAACACAGAAGACAATAAAAAATAACAAGTTTTTCATTAAATTAGAAAGGATCATTTTGTTTTTGAAGTTTTTATTCTGTTTTCATAATAAAGCACCACAGCCCCAAGGAAAACAATTTTTTTTTTCTAGTGCATCAGTCAATGTGTTAAAAAGTGGCTTCAACATTTGATTCCTTTACAATTCTAGTTTCTCAGGGATCTATCTATGTGGCTAAGCTCTAGGCAAAGATGAAGCCCAACTCAATAAAAAAGAAACTCAATGAAGGGAAGACTGACAGCAATAAGGAAGGTTTTCTTTTAGACTTCTGTGCCATCATTTTCCCTTTTTCATAACTGTTAATGGAGCTCTATCATACTCCAACCAAAGGGATTAGCTGAATACAATACAGTATTTTAATCTCTGAAATGTATGCATATTTCAATATAAGCCAACTATCAACTACAAATACAGAAAACAGAGAAAATCAATAAAAATCAGTGACTAAAACTATTAATACTCATCTTGAATTTTACTCTAAAAAGTTCTTGTGCATTAACATCCTAGATTTTCAAATCTATTGATAACACTGTGCATAAGTTTTCATAAAACCAGCCTGCATAAATGTGAACATTCTTCTCTTTTAGTTGAAGCTTTTTAAATTTCTGTTCTCACTCTCATGTTAAAAAGAACAATAAGAATATGGTAGTTCTAGTTACTGAATGACCAGGAAGAATCATCTGTTTATATATTCTCATGGCAATGCTCTTTTTCTCCCTGAAACAGGGTAAAAAGCAATACAGCTGAGTTGACCATGTGATTTTTATTCAACACGTTAGCAAACCAATTCTCCTCTTCCTCACCTTGATTTTCTCTGCTAAGTTACTGAAAGCCAGAATCATATTCCCAGGCTTATTTATTTTCTTCAGGACTCGAACTGTCTGTGCAAAGAGAGTTGGGGAATAGGAACGTCCATCCTTGGGCACAGTAGCACAGAAATTCTCCTCATCCCTGGAAGGTCAGAATCAGAAAGAAACTGAGCACCAGATGGGAGACAACGCATGCGTTGCAGAACAAGAATTCTCATCACTTATAAGCCAACACATCCTTTTGACATAAAAAGACTTCTAATTTTCTAAGAAGGAAGTCTATCAAGTATCCCATGGCCTTAAAAGATTATTATTTTCCAAACAATGTTACAATCGATAAAGTTTACCTTTGCACAGATCAAGGCAAAATGTTAGAAACCCCAGTAAATAATGTCCCACAGGTCATACAAAATCTTATTTAAAACTACAGAAGATTCCTTAATTAATCAACTAGAAATGAATCATTTCTATTCTATTAATACATTATTAGCAACCAGTCACTTTACTATGAAAACACCAAATCAAAACATTAGCACATCCCCTCTGGCTTGCCCAATTCCAATCTCAGGTACCCAAGATTTAAGTAGATAGTGCAGATATCTGATACAAGCTGCTGAGGTTTGAAGTCAAATTCGCTGAAGTCTTTGACTTTTAAGGCCCCCATCTTGGGGCCAACCAAGTGCTGCAGGAAGTAGTTCAGCATGGAGATGATGCGCTCAGCCAGGAAGGGATGCACAAAGAGTGATCTGATGTCTGGAAAAGAAGCCAAAGTCTGTGAAAATGCAATCCATTAGCAGTCTTTTACTAATTATGTCTAGTTTACTTGGAGACCTCCGGAGACTACTATTTTTTTTTATTACACAAGTAATGCATAAAATATAAACTGCAGAAAATATAAACAAGCAAAACCCCCAAAAAAACAAAAAAAGGAAAAACAAAACTACCACCCAGAGATAAACATTGTTAACCACTGTTAACATCTTGCTATATATCCTTCTAGCTTTTCTGTCCATATTTACACATACAATTTTTTTTTTTTGAAACATGGTATCACTGTTGCCCAGGATGGAGTGCCATGATCTAATCATAGCTCAATCATCACTATAACCCTGAAGTCTTGGGTTCAAGTGATCCTCCTACTTCATTCTCCCAAGTAGCTGGGACTATAGGCACATGCCGCGATGCCTGGCTAATTTTTATTTTTTATTTTATTTTATTTTTTTTACCTCTCACCCTATTTTTAAAATTTTTTGTAGACGTAGAGTCTCACTATATTGCCCACACTGGTAACGAACTCACATGCATTTTTAAAACAAAATGATTGCCATATTGTACACATTCTATAGCTTACTGTTTTCAATAACTGTATCATAAACATCTTACCATTTTGGTGAGTACATGTCCTTGTGCTGTCCAACATGGTAGCCACTGGCCACATGCGGTTATTTAAATTAATTAACATTAAACAAAAATTCAGTTCTTCAGTCATACTAACCACATTTCAAGTGTTTAATAGCCACCTGTGGCTAGTAAGTACAGTACTGGACAACCCAGATTTATAGAACATTTCCACCATTTTAATGGCTGTATAATTTTCCAATTGTAACTGCACCATTAGTTATTTATTTATTCTGTCTTAACTTTTTGACTGCTTTGAATTTTTTCCTATTATAAACATTTCACTTATTGATGAACTTCATTGTATAGACATCTTGTAGATCACTTCTTCACAACAAATTTGTAAGGAATTGCTAGGTCATACAGCATGAATTCCAAAAATTAAAAAAATATATATATGGAAAGTTTAGCAAGCCAGACAGTATGGTAACTCTTGCTTAGTACTGCTAGTCCTTGATTTTTCATTTTAGTCATTATCTATTGACTCTATTGTAGATGATAGTTTAGCTCTCACTTCCTGTCCTTCTTCCTCAAATACGAATGCCCCCAATATGTAATCCAATTTTTGGCTAAATAGAGCTTATGTCATTAAAATTATGTAAGTATCATTCGCAGCAGAGCCACATGGTGCTTTTCTATTTGCTTATTTTCAGAGTACCTATCACTACATCCTTTCCAAACTCTCCACCAGAATTGTAAAACTCTCAATATAATCATTTCTAGTTGCTCATTAATTTTTGGAAACATTCCTTCTGGAAGTTTCCATCCTTCATTCCAAACTGGACTGCTTGCTCCACAGGTCTGCTATGTAGTGATGACATACGTTCCTTCTACCATCATCCTGGGAATTTCCTTTGTGTTTCCCTTGTGTTGCATTCCACCTTCCTCCTCCTGGGTTTATTTTCCCTCAGAAACGTGTCCCAGCTTCCAACATCACTGTTGCAAAGTTCAAAATCATTTTGATACTTAAACCATGGTACATGACCTGACTTTTCTATGGGACCTTTTAGGATCTTCTCTTTACTGTGATTTCCTGAAATTTCACAATTTGTAACTTAGTGTGGGTTTTAAAAACTCTGTGCAGGGCACTTGAAAGCCTCTCAGGCTGTCCTTAAGTCTTGGGAATTTTTTGGTATCATTTCTTTGATAATTTCCTTCTCTCCATTTTTCTCTTTTGAGAATTCCTACACCCGTCCTTTATT
Source organism: Indri indri (assembly GCA_004363605.1). NCBI lineage: Eukaryota > Metazoa > Chordata > Mammalia > Primates > Indriidae > Indri > Indri indri. The sequence continues at coordinate 59,827 of RJWJ010004461.1, forward strand.
TTCTTATCCTTTCTCTTCTAGTTTCTATCTCTTTTTCTTTCTGTCCTACTTTCATGAAAGAGTTCCTTGAATTGATCTTCTTTTACTGAATATTTAAAATTTCTGAAGTAAAATTTTCAATATCTAAGACCTCTTGTGCTTTATATAATCCTTTTTATTGCCTGTTTGTTCTTGTTTTGTGGCTGCTATATCTTCTCTTATCCCTCTGAGATTATAATGTTTCTTTAAAAAGGTTTTAAAAAAGTTTTTCTCTATTATCTGTTTCAAATTAGAGGATTTCCTCAAATGTCTGGTGATCATTGGTTGTCATATATTAATATTTAGCTCAGACACTAAAAACGATCATTTCAATATGTAATCAATATAAAAATTATTGAGATATTACATTCTATTTTTATGCTACGTCGTGCAGTGTGTGTTTTATAGTACATCTTATAGTATGTCTCCATTCAGCCCAGACACATTTTAAATGTTTGATAGCCACATGTGGCCAGCAGCTATTGAACCGGACAGTGCAGCTCTAGAGGGAGTGGAGATAAAGGCTTTTGTTAGATCCACCACATTTAACCAGGATTCAAGCATATTTTTCAGATTAACATACATGTATATTACTTATACGTATGTGTGCGTGTGTGTGTACACACACACATATACTTATGTGGCTAACTTGTCCTCCAGAAAGATTTTATCAACTTATGCTTTCTGGCAGCTGTGTGAAGGTGACTATTTCCTCATTCCCATGTCAACAATGGGCAACATTGTTCTTTTTGAAGCTTCTCAAGTGATTTGTTTCCCTCTCAGATGTGGAGGATACTGTCACCGGAGTCTGAATTCTTAGTTTCAGCTGGGCTGATCCTCTAAGTGAAGCAGATCTTAGCCATTACATTTTTTTGGGAAAGCAGTACTTCGTGTCTTTACCTGATGTTAGAAAGGCAAGGGTACCAATTGTTTCGTTGGACATGATGTTATGGAAACGGGCCAGCTGTCCAAACATCTGTAGGCCAGCCTCCTTCTCTCGGCGGGCTTCTGGAGTCAGACTATCCCATTCGCCTCGGTCCTTCTCAATCTGCTGAATCTTTATCTTGCTCAAATACTATAGAAACCAGAGGTGGGATATATCAGAGAAGAAAGTACAACTGAAGGGACATGACATTTAAGAGGTCCTATTCAAAATCCAGTCAACTAAGCTGGGAGTGAAGCTTAAAAAGAACTTTTGGAAAAAAAGAAATTGTGGCTTCATACAGATTTGTTCCAGCTTGTGTAGGCTCAAAGATAATTCCCGTAGAAACAGTATAATATTGTAAAATAGAAAAGAGGATTAATAGTATATGAAACCCTTGGCTGGGTGCAGTGGCTCAGCCATATATACATATCTAATCCCAGCATTTTGGGAGGCCGAGGCAGATCACTTGAGGTCAGGAGTTTGAGACCAGTCTGGGCAGCACAGCAAGACTCCGTCTCTACAAAATATTTAAAAATTAGCTGGACATGGTGGTGCACACCTGTAGTATCAGCTACTCAGGAGAGAGGCTGGTTGATTGTTTAAGCCTAGGAGTTGGAGGTTGCAGTGAGCTATGATGATGCCACTGCATTCTAGTCTGGGCAATAGAGCAAGACCCTGTCTCAAAAAACAAACAAACAAAGACAAAAAAAAGTATATGAAACCCTGACACCTCTTACTCACAAGACAGGCTATAGTGAAAAAAGGATAAAGGATGAATCCTACCTGAATGATGAAACCAAGCAAAACACTGCTTACCAAAAACCAAAGCTCTATCAAATATGCAAGATGGTTGGAAGGAGAACTATAATTATTTAAAGCTCTCTCTCTCTCATCATCCTTGCTCTTATAGCAAACGACTTGTTAAACTTATCATCTCATGAAAATACCATCTGCTTCATTCTTTGTGCCATATAGCTCTTGCTTAAAAGGGTCTGTTTATAATAGGACCTGTTCTCATTTTCAAAGAAAACTGATCTTAAATCTTGAAATGTAGGATTATGAAAAAAGCAAAAAATCAAACCTTTCTCATAAATTATATACAAGTTACTCAGGGGATTGCTAATCAATAAGAGAAGCTTATGAATGTCCAACAGGCTACCCTAAGGATTTACTTGCTTCATCTCCCTTTAGGTCAGTGCCCTATCTATCTTATAATCATCACCCGGAAGGGACATTTTGCTCTATGGCAGTCAAGTTTTCATAGGAGCAATAAGCAGTTCCATAAGGGATGGTTAAGGAAATGATACATTGAAGGGGCTCAATGATACACTGAGGCACTCAGCTGTATTTTACACTTTGTGAAACTCATGTTTTACAATATAGCTAAGGACTTAGGAGGCAGTGGATAAAGGGTATGGATGACCTTGAGCCTTTGTATGAAAAAAAATAACCCAAACCAGATTTTTTTTTTTCAAATAGTGGTGCAAAAATCAGAATTGTTTAGGACAGTGGGTTAAAAATCATTGTCTTAGTGAGCTGAGCCACTTTATTGACTTGTTGAGATGGAAAAAAGTTGAAAGTCACTGACCAAAAGCAAGATCCTAATTTCTTTCTGTAGTGCTGGCCTGATGAGCTACTCCTGCCAGTGCACTTTAGTTTGGTTTCATCACACTACCTTTTCAACTCTCTGCCAAAGTATCCATCCTAGCCCATGAGGCTTCAGTGACCCTTGACTTTGGTTTCTAATGGAATAACTTAGAAAGCTCTGTAATGTAAGCTTGGAGGTATGCTACTAATCACAAATTTTTGGTGTTCAAGACTGGTACTAGGGGAATAAGGATTGCTCTAATATGATTAAAAGGTAAAAAGTAGGTACTGATGATGATTTGATGGTATGGGGCAATTTTTTTACTTTTTATTTTCTAATTTTTTACCTGTATGGCTTCATCCAAAAGGAAGATGGCATCATTCATTAGCAAGTTAAGAAAGCGGAGGAAAAGTGGAGGATTCATGGCTTCTAGATTCTTAGACGCAAAGTCAGCCAAATCCTGTAAGGCCCAGCCAAAGAGAAAACCATTTTAGTACTGAATCACAACTCAAAGGGCTTATATGAAGCAACTGGTTTCACCAAAAACTCTCTCACCTTAATGCTCTCCCGATAGGTATCTGTCCCCCACATGTATCTTAGGATGGGATACATGGGACGGCGGTAATTAAACTTCTGTTCAAATTGATGGGGGTCTCCTGGAGTAAGGCAAGAGCAAAATATCAGCAAAGGTGGTACCATTAGAGTAAGAGTAAGAGCTTATGCCTATGTGTAGTCATTTTCTTTTACTTTGAATGTGTCAAGGCTGCTTGCAAAATCTGCATTGGGAATTTCTAAAGGCCTAAAGTTGTGGCCAAGTGTTTGCTCATTTCCTTACTGACAGAGGAAGAGTAGACAGATACAAAGAATACCTTACTCAGCAAGGGACAAGGACCAAGCTGTAAAATAAAGTCCAAGGGTGCTTCCACATCCAAACATGGAGTACTTATTAGACTCTGAATGAGGCCCCTGGGCTGGCCATTGTGGCAGTGAAAGCCACATGCAGAACGGGACACTAAGTAATCCCCACATTCTTCATAGACAATATCCCAACTGTGTAGCCAACTGGTTCTTGATTACTCTGAAAAATCAGGCCAGGAGCTAAAAATCTAAGGCTTATACTGCTTTTCAAACACCAAAGGTATTATTAGAGCTCTACAGGCTGGGTCATATAATAAAGGAAGAGTGTAGGATTTGGAGTCAGAAGACCTAGGTTTTCATTCTGGCTTTGCTTAATGCAAGTCTCTTAACCTTTTTCAGCTTCTACTCCCTGAGCAATAAAAGAGAAATTGTATTATGTTACAATTTTGTTGTTTATATGGTCACATAAGGAGATAATTATAGCAATTTATTGTGCAATTCCTTACATATTACAAAGATTTACATGCACTATTTCACTTAATCATCACTTCGATCCATTTACAGATGAGGAAACTAAAGCTCAGAGGAGAGCAAGTGACAAAGCCAGAATCCAAATATGTCTCTTTAAAGTGTTAGTTGTATTTTTCATTGGATGGAAGATCCCCTTTAAAAAAAGGTCTTAAAACAACTGCTTAACATATCTTGTTTACTGGTTGATATAAGGTACTATTTAATTAAACATAGGGGCTCAGGGTTGGAGGGAAAGGGAATGTTGCCTGCTGGTATTCTTTTTTTTTTTTTTCTGAGACAGTCTCACTCTGTTGTCCAGGCTAGAGTGCCGTGGCATCAGCCTAGCTCACAGCAACCTCACACTCCTGGGCTCAAGAAATCCTTCTGCCTCAGCCTCCCAAGTAGCTGGGACTACAGGCATGTGCCACCATGCCCAGATAATTTTTTCTATATATTTTTAGTTGTCCAGCTAATTTCTTTCCATTTTCAGTAGAGAAAGGGTCTCGCTCTTGCTCAGGCCGGTCTCGAACTCCTGAGCTCAAACGATCCACCTGCCTCGGCCTCCCAGAGTGCTAAGATTACAGGCATGAGCCACCGCGCCCAGCTGCCTGTTGGTATTCTTAATCTAACAATTAGACTGTTAGAGAGTTACACAGTCTGGTTAAGATAAAGGAATCTCTCAATCAGCACACTTATTATCCACTATTCCATAATTTTGAGGCAGAGAAAAATAAAAGACCCAAGGGAAGGTTTAATTAGCCTAATTTGTTTGAGTATGACTTGACCAAGCATTATAATAAAGTTGATAAGAGTATCCAGGTTTTGTTTTTTTTTAGGTGAGACAGACCTGGCTTTACCACTTATTAGAATGTATGACATGGACAAATAATTTAATCCTTTTGAGCACCCATGTATTCACATGTAAACAGGGATAATAAAGCAAAACTTTTCAGATGGTAACAAATTAATGGGATAATGTAAAAAAAAGCACTTAATCAAGCATCAAGCCTGACACATAATAGGTTTTCAATAAATGACTGACATTTCTCTGATGCTCAAATATTGATCAAGCTATGAAACTCCACTTCTCAGTTCTGGACCTGATGTCATGACTGCTTTACCTGTAAACTCAATGTCCACAAAAACCTTGATGAGAGCTTCTGCAAGTTGGGGTGCATATGGAAAATTGCAGAACACACGCTTCCGATGGAAAACACTGGATACCAAGGGATTTGGAGTCTGATCCAGGTGGGGCATCACTGCTTCTAACACTTCGGCTAGTTTGGCCCTTAGGTGGGGATTCTTCATTCTGCAAAATGGGCAAAAAGCAAGGAGCAGGTAAACTTAACCCGAAATTTCTGACTCTGTTCTTACCAAATGAAGAGCCCAAACCATTGTATACCATATATGGGAAAAAACAGGATACATTTCTGCAGTTTTAAGTTTGTCCATTATTGGTGGGGGAACATCATTTAACTCTTGAGATGACAGCTAACCAAGTATGAGGGTGAGTTTCTATTGAATGCTTAGTCATTCTGTTCACTTCTCTATAATAATGCATTATTTTTTGCTTACTATTCTCTGACAGTTTCATCTGGGATAAATTGCCTTTCCAAACTTTCTGAGGGTAGAGACTAGGATATAGTCATCCTACATTACCTACAATGCATACAGCATTTGCCTAATAAATACTTGTTGATTTACCACTTCTCATTGGGTCTGCTCAGCTCAGTGAAGGATTGGCTTCTCTCTACTTCTCACTTATATGGCTCGGGGAACTGTGGGTCATTCTCTTCACTGTGCAGCAAATCTTCACTTTTGTACACAGAGTTTCTGTTTCCTTTAGCCTATGCACCCCAAAAAATCAGGGAAGCAATTCTACAAGTCACAGTATCTTTGTTTGGGAAAGAGAACTAGAAGATATGAGTGAGAAGACTTGAGATACAAAATAACATTGACCTAAGTTTACTGCTCATCCAACTCAGAACACCAAGAACAAGCTTTGTTATCGGATAATTATTAGAAGATCATTAGCACCTGGCTGCTACTGGTAAGGTTTCTGGCATTATGACAACTATTAAATATGTTAACCAGGGACTAGCAGTGGAATTCCCATCAGGTACCTTATATGCAGGTTCAAATTCTCTGTGGGCAAAGTCCTTTGCTTATTATGCCTTTCAATAGTGGGATTTTTGGTTACCATAAGGATGGTCAGGTGATTCATTAATGTTAACATAACTTCTGAAGGCAACCCCTGATGATCCAGGCTTGTTTATTACTTGGTTTAGAAGGTTCTTCAATGTTTTGCAGCTCTAAAGAGTGACAGAGCCAAGCTTTCAGTACTTCACCTTTCTACGCTTCCAGTGAAAATGGTAATAAAGTGAAGGACATGCTCCAGGGAATCTGCTGATGTCTCCAAGATGTCATCGGCAAATCGGCGTAGAAAAATGAGGAAATCACCCAGGTTATCTGCAAAAAATTCTGAGAAAGAAAATATTCACTGGAATTAGCCAAACATTTGTCTATCTATACTAAATAACATTTAAATTCCTCCCTTTCACCCTATTTGATGAAGGTTTAAAAAAACCCGAATGTCTTGTCGGTGCTAGAGATGGTGATAAGTTAATAAGTAATAAATGCAGAATCCTCTTTAAATGTAAGTTAATTTTAATCTCTATCCAAGTAAATATATAAACACTCGAAATGACATAAAATATTGTTAACATACCAGTATACTAATATATTAATATATTTTGTTGACTCTCAAGGTTAACTGTAAACAGCAGTTTTAAGTTTTAGATGTCTGAAGACTCACTAATAAAGATTAATACATTATATGACTGTGGTACCCAGCCTCCAGTTTGGTCCTCCATCGATCCTTGCCTCCTGGTATTGATTCCCTTGCATAGTCCCCTCCTATGCTCTTTTGGGGTAGAAGATACACCTTGAAGTGCAGAAGTGATGGTGTGTCATTTCCAACATTAGGTTATAAAAGCTTACAGCTTTAATTTTGGTCACTTTCTCTGGGGGATGCCAGCTGCCATATCGTGAGTAGTAAACATGTGGCCTGGAAAAGAGGTTGGTGGCCAATAGCACAAGCTACTGAGGCCTGTCAACAACCACATGACTCGGCTTGTAAGTGGATCCTCCAGCCCTAGTCATGTCCTTAGATTCCTATGGCCTTGGCTGACAGGTTGGCTGCAACCTCCTCAGGGACTCTGAGTCAGAACAACGCAGTTGAGTGCACCTGGATTCCTGACCCACAGAAACTGCATGAGATAATATTTGTAGTTTTAAGTTGCTATTTGGGGGTAATTTGTTACAGAGCAATATATGACCAATACAATTAAGAATGTGTGACCTGATCTGACTGACAACACCTGCCGACCCCTCACTGACATACATGTATACACCATCTCCCTTCTGGATTAACCAACAGGAGATGATTTTTTTTTCTAAAAAAGCACAGAGAGAGTTAGATAAATTTATAAGTGGAACAAATAATATTCATGATAGAAACTAACAGCTCTGAAACTCCTGACTGCACTTAATCCTTTCGAGACTATTTTCTGAAAGCAATGGGTACACAAGGCTGAGAACACATTGTTAGCCCCCCAAAACTCTGACCAGTAGATATTATCTACCAGTTTGAGTTGTTTCTCCAAAAACAATTGAATGATAACTAAGGAAGGGTATTTTGAGGACTAAACTTCCAAAGAGACCCAGTTAAACTTAGATGGCTATAAATAGGAAGCTCCCAAGGGAGAGCCTGCTTACCTGGCACATAAGCCAAAGAACTGTAGCCATCTGGCAAAGGAAAAGTTAGCTCTATTGGCTGTGAGCCCTCATTGCCTATGGCCAATTGAACCAGCAGTACAGCCATGGACACCTGCAAATTTAGGCAGTTTTGTAGCATCTGTGGCTCAGTCATGGCAGTCTTGGTAGAAAGATAGATGGTCATCAGTCGTTCAAACTGCTCGCGGAGATTGTCAGCAGCAGGGCTAGAGCTTTGCTGAGCGTCCCGCCAGGCAACCTGCAGCCGATGCAGATTTTGGTTGATCTTTACCATCTGATCATGCAACCTGCCCCAAGAAAGCAAAAGAGACTGGGTCAGGGAGGCTCGTATGGGCACAGAAAAACAAATCCTTGTGTATTTATTCTAGTATTCTCTTTAAGGATATAGGGAGTTGCAGTTGCAGTGGCAGAGAAGGCACTCGCAAAGTTTTTGACAGGACAGAGGCAGGGCCCAGAGCACTGGGAAAATGTTACTAAGTATTCAACGTAATTAAAGCTACTTGCAAATAGTTAGCAGACTTCAGCTGAAATGTACTATCCAAAGAATAGTAGCTTGGGTGAGCAGGGTATAGAGTGGGCTGTTATTATGGAAAATAAATAATTATTAGGCAAAGTGCAAGGAGCCAGCAGGATAGTTTTACACCACGCAAGTGCAGAGATCATACTTTGATGGGATTATATGGATGGTCTTTCTACAGTTAGTAGAAACTAAGCTGGTGAAAAGGGTCTCTACAGATTAGTAAGGACCACATATGAATTAGTAGCCACCTGGGATACAACCTAAAAGCAGCTTCCAGCTCTTTGTCGTTCAATATAATACTGTATTAAGGCTGGGCACGGTGGCTCATGCCTGTAATCCTAGCACTCTGGGAGGCTGAGGCGGGAGGATCGCTTGAGGTCAGGGGTTCGAGACCAGCCTGAGCAAGAGCAAGACCCTGTCTCTACTAAAAATAGAAATCATTAGTCAGGAACTATTAAAAATAGAAAAAGTTAGCCAGGTGGGGTGGTACTCGCTTGTAGTCCCAGCTACTCAGGAGGCTGAGGCAAGAGGATTGCTTGAGCCCAGGAGTTTGAGGTTGCTGTGAGCTAGGCTGATGCCATGGCACTCTAGCCTGGGCAACAGAGCAAGACTCTGTCTCAAAAAAAACAAAACATTGTATTATTCTTCACGAAAGAGCCAAACATTCTCTGCTTAAAGGAAGACCCATAACTCAAAGTTATGGATAACTGTTTCTATGTGTATAGTCCTAAAATCATCTCCTTTGGCCCTATAGAGAATGTCTAGTGCTAGCTAGTCAATATTGGGAAACTAGATGACATTCATTTTTGTGTTTGAAACCAGATGGTTGAGCAGGTTAAGCACATGCTGAACTTTTATCTATTGTCTCATTTAAAATGTCTATGATGGGGATACAAAAACTTTTTTTAATAAAGGCATAATTTCATTTTTCTATTAATTTGCTGAATGAGCAGTTTTGAAAAATGCGTGTCAATTTATCTTAAAAAGTATTAAAAATTATAACCCTTCCTATAGACTGTAACTATGACTGAGTTGCTATTTTTTCCCCTTATTTATAATCGGCTAAATTAGAGGAAAAAAATTTATAGAATGTGTGGCTAGCCAGAACCATTTTTGGAAGTCATACACTCGAGTTTGCAAATCTTCACATTTTTACAATCTTCTTTATCTTATATGCACATATCTTTTGTGGTCCTATTGATTTTACTGGAATACCCAATAAACATTTTCTTAATTTTTGCCAATTTGTCTCTATACTATGGAGTAGAGCTTAGTCTTTTTTTCATCGGCAGTAAGCAGAAAGAGCAGAAAATGAAATATAAAATGAAAACAATTCCACTTTCCAAATGACAACAGGAACACAGTGATTTAAAAATTTGCAAATGTAGAGAAAACTACTAGTGTGTCTTTAATTTTAAAAAGTTAACATATCAAAAGTTAAAAACAAATTTAAGTAATCTGGACAACACCAATTCATGTAAATGCAAATAAATTCATACAAAGACCTTTTGCTTCTAGATTCTAATGTGAATCTTCAGAAAAAAGTGAGAATATATCTCTAAGACCCCCTTTTAACCTTCTGGTTATCAACACAACTCAATAGTTCTTTCCTAATGACATCAAAGGAGTTACCTGTGAAATCCCAAGTACAAAGTGTACTCAGTCAGGGCAAGGTTCTCTGTAACAAGGTTGTAGTTTTGGGGAAACTTCGGCTCCTGCACAGCTGGGATCAAACAGGTTTCTTTGTCCAAACCTCAAAGAAGTTAAAAGGAAGAATAAATGGCTTGCCACAGACATCTATCTACCTTGGTTTCCAGTCTCCCCTCACTCTCGTTTAACTTCCACACTACTACCAGTGATATCTTCTTAAAAACAAACCTTGTCACGTTAATTCCTTGTCTAACAACATCTTTTGGCTTGTGTCTACAGAAATACAGTTAATACTCTTTCGCTTAACCATGAAATCACCAAAAATTAAAAGGAATAATACTGTAGATTTTTTCATATATTAGGCAATGGATCATTTGTATTCATTCTGTGCCTTTTCTGTATTTAAGATTGTTTGTTTTTGAACAGGTATCACATTTATAAGAAGAAGAGTTATAAAACTGGAAGAAAATATACCAAAATTAAGAGTGATCCACTTTCAGTGGTAGAATTGAGTCATTTATTTTCTTTTCACGTCTCTGTATTAAGTTTTTTCTAATCCAGTCCCAACTGCTTCCTCCCCAGACCCATTTCCTCCACTTTCTACCTCCTACCTACCCCTTGTTCTAGCCACACTGAGCTTCTCACTAATACTCAGTCAAGACTTGCCAGAGCTTTCTACCTTTGTACTTGTTCTTCCCTCTGTATAAAGGGACTCTCTTGCTTCTTTGCCTGGTGAAACGCACCTTGTCTTTCAAGACTCAGTTATGGAGATCTCCAACTTCTGCAGAATTGATTATTTACTCCCTCCTCTGTGCTCCCACAGCTTAGCCCTATACCATATTATAATGATCTGTTAATACATCTGCCTTCTTCTGGAGCCTCTGAGTTCAAAAAGGATGGAAACTATGCTTTATTAATTTTTATAGAGAATGAGTGAATGAATGAACGCTCAAAGCTGCCAAATCCAGAGAGAAGGTCTCACTAAAGCACATTTAAAAGCTACCTGTTGGGCCAGGTGCGGTGGCTCACGCCTATAATCCTATCACTCTGGGAGACCGAGGCGGGTGGATCGTTTGCGCTCAAGAGTTCAAGACCAGCCTGAGCAAGAGCGAGACCCCATCTCTACTAAAAATAGAAAGAAATTAGCTGGACAACTAAAAATATATAGAAAAAAATTAGCCGGGCATGGTGGCACATGCCTGTAGTCCCAGCTACTCGGGAGGCTGAGGCAGGAGGATCGCTTGAGTCTGGGAGTTTGAGGTTGCTGTGAGCTAGGCTGACGCCATGGCACTCTAATCCGGGCAACAAAGCGAGACTCTTGTCTCAAAAAAAAAAAAAAAAAAAAGCTACCTGTTGGGTTTTTTAAAAAAGACTGTCTTTAAAAAATTCTAAGTGGTTCTTTTTTTTTGTCTCACCTTTTTTTAAGAGGCACTTTGTGAAAAAGGATAAGTGAGTGAATGCCTTAGACATTATACATATACACGCACACTGTTTTGAGGAGCCCAGTTTCCCCCCCTACCTCTCATGTGTACATTTTTAATTTTTCGTTCTTCATCATTCAACTCCTTCAGGGCACAGTAAGTGGGATTAAAGGTGAGGAGCCGAGAGGATCTGGGTTTGCAAAATGGCTGGCACAGCTTCAGGAGAGCAGCACCCAGATTCAGAAAGAAGGCATCCGAGGCATACATTTGGAAGAAGATTTCTGGCATCTGATTGGCCCAAATCTTGGTGCGGCCTGCATTTGCATGCAAACAGTTTCCAAGCCAGGACAAGATACAGTGTTTGGTTTCTGGAGAGAGCTGGAGTAAGTTCTTCAGCATCTGGTAGATCTTTTCATGGAACTGAGCCATGAACTGTTTAACCAGAAAACACAACCACAGAACATTCCAATTTCACAATCCTAATATTTTTTTACTCCCAAACTTCAGCAATTGGCAGTTTCTAAAAATGTGCTAATCCTAATCGTTCCCTTCACTCTTCCTGTGCCTTATCCCTCAGTTCTGATTTTTAAAACATCTATTTCTGGGCACTTATGAGAGATTTTCTAACCAGCTGCCAAACTGCAGACAGCATTCGACGGTTTTAGAGCAGGGGTTGGTAAACTTTTTCTGCAAAGGACCAATGTCAGGGGTGGGGAACCTGTGGCCTTAAGGCCACATGTGGCCTTTTAGGTCCTTAATTGCAGCCTTTTGACTGAATCCAAATTTTACAGAATAAATCCTTTTATTGAAAGGGGTGCAGCAGAGAAAGACGAAGCTTTTCTTGCCTCCTTTGATGCTTAAAAAAAGAACAACCTTGAAATCAGAATGCCACAGGTTCCCCTGATGGTTAAGTATTTTTGGCATTGCTTGTTATATGGTCTCTGTAGCAATTATTCAACTGTACCATTGCAGCATGAAATCAAGCCACAAATAATACATATACTAATGGGCACGGCTGTGTTCAAAAAACTTTATTTATAAATACAGGCCAGATTTGGCCATCGCTATAGTTTGCCAACCCCTGTTTTAGAGAGTTGTGATGATTAAATGGGGAATGGGAGACTTAAACTATCCCCAATTCAATCATTTAAATGCCTCATATTGGCTAGACTTCTATTTTAATTTATGTGAAGAAGCCCCAATAGAGAAGACATAGGTGAAGGGAGGGAAAGAAAAAAAAAATTGGGTTTATAAAGCTACAGTACAGTCAAAAAACTTTAGGGAAAAAAAATTTTAGGAGCTCAAGTTATAAGAAATAGCTCAGTGAGAAAAATGAGGGTTGAGGGCAGTGACAGATACAGCACGAGCAAAGAGGAGCAGCAGCCGATTCTCACCCACATAAGGGCTCTGTTCTCGGCACATGCTAAACAGAGGGCGCTTTCTTCATATGATTACGGTAAAAGCCAACCAGATCAATTTGCTTTCCCAAAGAGGCTCAAGCAGCCTTATCTGTAACTGCTTCCTCAGGAAACTATACAATCTAAGATCAGGGGGCTAGGATACTCCTGGTAAACAGTTCCACCTGATGGATGTTGGCCTCTTGTACTTTGATCTCCTGGGGACTGGAACGAGATGGATTCAGGAAGTAGCCATGATTTTCTACAACACCTGGAGTCTTTAATAAGCAAGAGATATTCAAAATTACTCCCAGCAAGGTCTTCTGGTACATCTGCCCATTGCTAGGGTCCTTGGGTTGAATATATTCTACAAAAACCTGTAAGAGAAGACAAGTCCTCCTTATTTACCTATATGGTGAGATAGGGTGATGGGGTGAAAGGGCCTCAAAGACTTAAGTCTATACAACAACCAATCTATCTCTTACTGTATACGTAATATTATAGTGTACTCAGGATAGGGAAGCATCAAGTATTACACCTCCAGCTCAACTGAATATGTACCACCTTTTAGACCTACCTTTGCCAAATCCTTTTGCCTAGTGAAATAAAGAAGAATATCCAGATATGCATACAACAGGATCTGGCAGAGCTCTAGATCTTTTATTCGGCCCAGTAAAACATCAAACACTGGAATCATGACTTCTGGAAATGTTCGAACTTCCTCATCTAATATCAAGGCTTCAATGACCTCTTCCAGAAACTCAGTTACATCTTCAAAATCTAACAGAAGACAAATGAGACAGAAAGGAGGCCACAGGAATTTTTATATGCCTTTACACACTGGCTCTTTACTTCTGATAATTATTTTTTTTTAGACATTGTGGGGGAGGGGAGTCTCATTATGTTGCCCAGGCCAGAGTGCAATAGCTATTCACAGGCGTGATCACATGGCACTATAGCCTCGAATTCCTGGGCTCAAGGGATCTTCCTGCCTCAGCCTCCTGAGTAGGTAGGACTAAGAGACATGTGCCACTGTGCTCAGCTTAATTCTATTGATACTCAACCTCAAAGATGAAGGTATGATCTCTCTTCCTTAATTTATGCCAGAACCGGCTGGGCACGGTGGCTCACGCCTGTAACCCTAGCACTCTGGGAGGCCGAGGCGGGTGGATCGTTTGAGCTCAGGAGTTTGAGATCAGCCTGAGCAAGAGCGAGACCCCATCTCTACTAAAAATAGAAAGAAATTACTTGGACAGCTAAAAATATATAGAAAAATTTAGCTGGGCACAGGGGTGCATGCCTGTAGTCCCAGCTACTTGAGAGGCTGAGGATTGCTTGAGCCCAGGAGTTTGAGGTTGCTGTGAGCTAGGCTGATGCCACAGCACTCTACCCTGGGCAATGGAGTGAGACTCTGCCTCAAAAAAAAAAAAAAAAAAAAAATATACCAGAAACGCTATGGGTCTGAGACTTTCTAATGCAATTAGTGAAATTTCAAATTTGAAAATCAAAATGTAGAAGCACACAGATCTTGCTTATGTACTCACGGGCTCCTTGAATGGCTTCCAGCATCAAATCTACCAGCTGCTCATGGATGTTTTGGTCAACGTAGATCTCTGGGGTGAGGAGAACTGTTCGGGTGTTGGATACAGTGAGATTCCTACACTGCACTGCAAAGGGTAGCAGGTTCTCTGGAACTTTGGTAATCTGCAAAGAGCATGAAGAAGAGAGGCAAGAGCCTAGTTCTATAACCTGAAACAAGGCTAGACATAGTGAAATGTATGGAAGAGATATTGGATGCCAAAATAATACTCATCTTCTGTGGAATTAATGAGAGATTCATTCTTTGGCTTAAGGAATAATCTACCCGTTAAAATTCCAATCCTGGAAATGTCAGGCTTAGCATACTCTAATATTTATACCTCAGTGGAAATGAATTTATGAGACCTTTTCTTTTTCTTTTTTTTTTTTTTTTTTTTTTTGAGACAGAGTCTCACTCTCTTGCCTGGGGCGAGTGCTGTGGCGTCAGCCTAGCTCACAGCAACCTCAAACTCCTGGGCTCGAGCAATCCTACTGTCTCAGCCTCCCGAGTAACTGGGACTACAGGCATGCGCCACCATGCCCGGCTCATTTTTTCTATATATATATTTTTAGCTGTCCAATTATTTTCTTTCTATTTTTGGTAGAGACAGGGTCTCAATCTTGCTCAGGCTGGTCTCGAACTCCTGAGCTCAGAACGATCCGCCCGCCTCGGCCTCCCAGAGTGCGAGGATTACAGGCGTGAGCCACCGCACCCGGCCTATGAGACCTTTTCTAAGGGTATGATTTATAAAGAAGTTTGTAGAGAGAATACCGGGCACTGATTAGCTGGTGAGGGGGGTGGACCCCAAGCCGCACAAAGTAGACTAAAGCTTTAGAAGACAAACTAATAGTGCCTTTGATATCTAGTTCCAAATATACTATAATGTATGTAAATTGATATAAAATACATTGATACAACTCTGGCTTACATGCTAAAGTCATACCCAAGAGGACAATATAGTATGCAATGAGGATTATTCCTTTACCTCTTCCTTGGCTCTTTGGAAGCAGGAGTAAAGGTAGCAAAAAATGTGCCTCTCCCCTGCATCTCGATCAGCAGAGAGATTTAATGTTGTAGAAGAGGTCATGTTAATCAAGTGATTGCCTGGATCTTGAAGTAGTAAGCGAGCAAAGAGGGCCTATTAAGAAAAACAAACAAAAAAAAAGCTAACCATTTCAAAATTAATCTTAGAAGATATAAAAGGTAATTCTGACAGAGGTTAGTGCAAGAATCACAGACTTGGATATAGAGTGAAGTAGGGAAAAAAGGACCCAGTATCTTATTACTTTAGAAAATATTAGAAAATTATTGTATACATAAAGTTATCCTAAGTCAAGCTGAGTGTCTAGCATAGCCCCAGCACAGAATACGCACTAAAAGACTATTTGTTGAATGGTGCTGAGAATCAGTGATTAAACTTCTATATGAAATCTACTATTCTGTGTGATTGCTGACCTCACTTACACTTAATAAACCACAAGTTGTCATGTGTCTTCCCTACCAAACTTATTCCTGATTAACATTAACATTAAGTTAATCAGGCATTCATAAGGCAAAACACATTCTTTTGATTTTGGAAAGTGCTATGGTTTGAATATTTGTCCCCTCCAAAGCTCATGTTGAAATTTGATCCCCAACGTGGTGGTGTGGCCTAGTGGGAGGTGTTTGGGTGGTGGGAATGGATCTGTCATGAATGGCTTGGTGCTGTTCTTGCAGCAGTGAGTGCTCACTTGAGAGACTGGACTAGTTCTCAAGGGAATGGATTAGATCCCTCCAGAGTGGGTTGCTACAAAGCCAGGATGCCCCTCAGGTTTTCCCCTCCTCAGTGTCTGCTTCCCCTGTGACCTTCTCCACTATGTT
>RJWJ010004462.1:0-27671 GCA_004363605.1 Indri indri
CCACACACACACACACACAGCCTGTGTCTGCCCCACCACACACACACAGAGGAGTGGGCACCAAGAGCAGAAGGGCTGGGACCAGAGAGCCCGGGAATGCCAGGGCAGGCTGGAGAGAGAGCCTCAGGTGGCAGTGCCCCAGGGCATCCCTGGCCAAACATACAGCCCACTGGGAGGACCTTCCCTGGACAGCTGGTGGCAGGCACAGCCCAGCTCAAAGTACCGAAGCTGGCAGGCATGAGAGAGTTGGGACAGGCTGGTGGGGACCAGTGAGGTGAGGGAGAGAGATGCCCTCTCCTGCCAGCTCCACCCTGGCCCAGGGAGTACAAGGGGTTGCCCCGCCCCTGTCCAAGGCCCCCTGGCCAGGGTCTAGGACCTTCCCCTCGAGAGGCTTCAGCAGGCAGGCCTGGGTGGTGAGGGCAGTTACCCAGCAAACAGGTTCTGGGCACCGCTGTAACCACATCTGACTACAGTCACCATCAGGAATCCTGGCCCCCTTCATCCCAAGATTTGTGTCCTCTCAGCTGGAACAGGGCAGCCAAACAGGATCTGCCACCTGTGCCACAGGGAAGCGGGTGCCCCAGCAGCCTGACCTAGCCCCAGGCCCTCGGAGCTGCGGCTGCCCTGCAGAGCTCCCTCAGGCCCCGATGGCTGTTCCTGCACTTTCTGGGCTGGGGCCGCCTCCCCACCACACACACACTCCCACCTTGGGCCTGGGACTCCCAGGGCCACATGCAACCAGGGGCCTGCAGAATTGAAGGGCCGCTGTCAACTACTCCAGGGGTCTTCGCACTACAGCCCACAGACAGGCCACTTGTTTTTGTAAATAAAGTTTTATTGGCACATGGTCAAGTTCATTCATCACCATACTGTCTACGGCTGCTTCCGCCTTGAAGCAGCGGCACTGAACAGTTGAGACGGTGCCTGTCTGACCATGAGACCAAAAACATTACCACTTGGGGCCTTATGGAAAACCTCCGCTGACCCCTGGCCTACCCTGGCCCTACCGCTTCATGTCAGGGGAAGCCAAAGCCCACACAGGCAGAAAGACTGCCCAAGGTTACCCCACAGGTAGACTGAGCCTCCCGCCATCCAGCCCAGGGAGACCAGGGTGGGGCCTCTGGAGACCCCACCTCTCACATCCCGATGTGTCAGAGTGAGAGTCGCGCCTGTGCACGTGGGCCAGGGGCCATGACCCAGCAGGGGACACAGGCCGGCTGGCCAGCCCTCCCAACTCCACAGCGACCTGGCAGCCTCGGTTTCCTCCTTTACCGCCCTGTTGCTCCCTGAATACAGAGAGTGGCCGGGACCCGTGGGACACCCCCCAGCCCAGGGGCCTCAGAGCTGGGTGGATCTGCCTCAGGCTGTCCCTGACAGCCCTTCCCGGGCAAGCTGGGGCACAGGGTATGGCCTGGATCCTCCTGACCTGCTGTGGTACCTTGGGCAAGACACCCACCGACAGAGCCGCTGGCCAGCTCAGGGTAGGCACTGGGTCCCCGGAGCACTAGCTGTGCCCCAGGGCAGCACCTGGCACCCCGTGCTGAACCCACTCGCTGCTGGGGGCCACAGCTCACCTCTGGTGTCCAGACTGGCCGCCCGCTGGGTGGGCTCCAGCTTCCATTTCTTGACCTTGAAGTAGGGGCTGGCCCCATCCAGGCTGGCATGGCGGCGCAGGCGGGTGAAGAACTGTAGCACAGTGCCCGCCCCTGAGCCTGCCTCCCCAGGACCCGTGGCAGCCCCAGGGCCGCCAGCCTTGGTGCTCCTGGTACCTGCATCCAACTGGGAGGGAACAGAAACAGCTCTCAGGCACCCAGACCCATCAGACCCCGAGGCCTCCACCCACCACGTGGACAGATGTGGACCTGCTCAAAGAGGGCAGAGGCAGCAGGGGCAGGCGCTCTGCGTGGGTGGGCTCCCCCCAGACCCTCCTGCCTCTTAGAGGCTCCCCAGGGTGTTCAGCCGGTGCAGGCTGGCTCTGCTGTCCCAGGAGGGACCCTGGACACAGGGTTTGCGGGGCGAGGGGGTTTCCCAGGGCGAGTGTCTAGGTGCTCTCGTCCGTGGCTTGGGCTGGAGGTAGGGGCTCTGGGGTGCCTCACGCATGTGTGAGCACACGCCTGCTCCCTCTTCCTTCCGTGTGTGGGGGACCAGGCAGGGCAAGGATGGCCTGGGTGGGTGCCAGGCCAAGTACAGGCAGGGAGGGGAAGGAGCCCGCCATTGCCCTGATGCCCTGGGGGACATGCGTGGACCCCTCACCGAGGTGCCATCCCCGGAGTCACTAGATGCAGATGGACTGATCTCCGTGAAGTCGGTGGCACCCGCCGCTGAGTTGTAGGGGTCACCTGGCAGGGCGGAGCTGGGGCCCACGGAGCGGCCAGTGAGGGCCTTCCCCGGGGGCTGTGGGACAGAGCCGGTGGGGGAGGAAGCAGTGACAGGTCAAAGAGCATGGGTGGGTGAGAGGTGTGCTGAGCTCGGCCTCCCGCCCCCAGCCACCCCAGCCAGGCTCCTGCCCATCCTAAGACGAGGGGCTCAGCCCACAGCGGGGGTCCAGAGAGCCCTGGGGCCACCCCCCACCCTCTGAGGCCCCAGCTGGCCGCTGTTCCACCAGCTCACCTGGAAGATGGCGAGGCTGGCCTTGGGGGTGTCGGCTGGGTGGGGGGTGGCAGTCGAGCTGGCCTCGCCCGAGTCACATTCGTGGATGGTGACGATCTTGAGGGGTGGCAGGTGCAGGTGGGTGAGGCGGGCGTTCTTCAGGTGGTGGAAGTCCCCCTCTGTCAGGGTGTACCTGCGGGGAGTCCGGCCAGTCAGCTCGCCCCTGGCCCCTGGCCTCGGCCCCACCTCCAATGCGCTGGATGTCCCCAGCCCCCGCCTGCTTTCTGCCCTGGGCTCTACCACGGGAAATGTCGCCTGGACAAGCGATGCCCTCCCATGGAACCCAGGCCCCTGCCACACCCCTCACCGGCGGCCCTTGTCCTGCGCCTTGCGGCTCTGTTCAAACAGGGCCGCCTCGTTGAAGGAGACCCGGCGGCCGGTGGAGCTGGTGGACAAGAAGCGCTCCGTCTCTGCATCCTGGCCCTCGGGGTCCTCCCCCCTGAAGTCGGGGTCTGCGTGGAGAGGCAGGAGAGGGTGGGCCCCGGGTGGGCTGTGCCTGGCCCAGGCAAGCTGCTGGGGGGCGGGAGGGGAAGGGGAGGGGCCCGACTGACCGCGGGGCGGGCCGGGGCGGCGGGGCGGGCGGGCACTCGCTCATCCGCTCACACACTCACTCGCTCAGCACGCGCCTGTGCGCACCTACGCCTGGGCGTTAAGGAAACAGAGATGAGTCGGAATCGAGCTGCGCCCAGTCTGGTGGGGGAGACAGACAGACACAGACGGTCAGGTGGCCTGAGGGGGCAGGCGGGTGGCCGAGGGGCGGATGGGCAGGCAGATGGACCAGCAAGGTGGCGGGGCCAGGCGCCTCACCTTGGGCCGGGTGGGTGCCATTGTCCAGGTAGGTGGTAGTGGTCTTCTCAGCTTCCTCCATGGCTCTGGGAGGGACAGCAGGAGAGGCCTATGGGACAGGGCCCAGGCAGCCTCCAAGGTCCAGGTGCCCTGGAGCCATATCCCATGCACCTGCTTGTGGGGACCCTGTCATCAGAGACCTCTGCTTGGATGGGCTGTGCACCCCATGGCTTAGAGCCACGGGGCCCGTGTGCACCCACATCACCCAGCTGGTGCCCACGTGCACCCCCTGTGCACCTGCCCAGAACCGGGGTGGGGCTCGCACCTGTTGAAGCGCTGGTGCACCTCCCAGCAGCGTTTGCAGAGGAGCAGGACCCCGGACAGTACCACCAGTGTGCCGCCCACGAACAGCGACATCACCACCACCAGCAGCACGTAGTTGTCCAGGATGGGGTCGGGTTCGGCCTGCAGACCACACTGGGTGGGTCAGGTCTCTGCTGGCCTGGATTCTGACATCCCATCCACCCCACCCTCACCCTGCCTCCCTCACCCACCGTGGGACGGCCAGTGGTGTTGTCCCACGACGTTGTCAGGGCCACTGTGGCAGTGGTGGTATCGGCTGTGGCCATGGTGGCTGTGGGCTGCATTCTGAGATGGCGTGGAGGAGCCTGGAGAAACAGGGTCTGCTCAGCTCCAGCACTGCCAGCCCCTCCCCACAGGAGCCACTGCAGTGAGCCCCCCTCCCCTGCCGGGAGCAGGAGCCCACACGGCAGTGACTCACTAAGAGCTGGGGAGAGCCCAGGAGCAGCCCCCACCCTGCTCAGATCAGCTCTGGGCGAGCCGGGGGCAGGGGCCTTCTCTCAAGCTCTGTTCCCCCACCTAAAAATGGGGGAGGTGGTGCCCTATGCGTGGGTGTGCCTATCACAGCTGCCTCTGCAGCAGGTGGGGCCTGCCCGGCAGGTAGCACCAGGCCAGGTAGCACCAAGCCGGGAGCTCTGCCCAGGAAAGGGGAAGTACCCACTGGAAGAATGAGGACACTGAGGCCGTGCAGCTGGCTCAAGCCAGACCCCAGGTGCCCAGTCGTCCCCATCAGGGGGCCATGGGCTGCCCCAGCCCCAAGAGACTCTAGTTACCCCTTGTCAGGACCCCAGTCACAGACGGGGTGAAGGGAGAGCCCGCCCTCCCCACCCCGCTGTCCGCCCAGAGGCGGGCGGGGGCTGAGCGCGGTGACGGGATCCCGACTCTAGGAGGTACAGGTCCCCTCTGCCTAGCGCCAGCGGGAGTGAAAAGGACAAAGGCGGCGCATCTGTTCCCAGCCCTGAAGAATCTGGTTCCTATGGCGACCGAGCCAGCAGGCCGAGGCTGGGGGGGGGGGGCGGGTTGCCAGGGAGCAGGGGCGGGGAGGGGGCGCGGAGGAGGGAGGCCTCCTGCAGGGGCGGCGCGCGGCGGCCTGGGCGGCAAGATGGCCGCTGCGCCCTCCCCGCGGTGCCCAAACCCGGGCGCCCAGCAGCCTCGCCCAGGCCCGGCTGGCCGGCCTTACGCGCGGGGGAAACTGAGGCCGGGGAGGGGCGCTCAGCACTCGGGAAAGGGGCTGCCTGGAAATTGCACCTGTCCCACAGCCAGCGAGGCGGGAAGGACCCCGACGTCCCAGGGAACCGCCTGGGAGGCCCAGCAGCCCCGAGTTGGCATGGCCCAGGCAGCGCGAGGTCCTTTTCCAGAGGAAGAGGAGCGCACAACCTCCATCCTCCTAAGTCCCTTACGGGCTTTAACTGCCACTCAAGATCGGGGAAACAGAGACCTAGAGAAGGGGAGGGTCCTAACCCTGGCCAGGTGTCCTCAGGTCTCCGAGTCAGAGGCTGGCCGGGGCTCCCCAGTACTGGGGGAAGGGGGCGCATATGTAGGTCGGAAAATGAGTTCAGGCTGGAGGGGGTGGGGCAGAGGCGCAGGACGGTGGCAGGAGACCGGGAAAGATGGCAGGAGGCCGAGGGGAAGAGAGGTGGGCTATGGGGGTGGGGGAGAGGCCAGTGCGGGAGCCGCGGGCGGAGGTTCCCCAGGGGGCAGCCCCGCGACCCCCAGCCGGCCCGAGGGCAGGGAGAGAACCCGACGTCAGGCTCCACTCAAACCCTGGCTAAGCCAGGAGGCCGAGACGCCATCCCCCTCGCCCGATGTTACAGGGGAAACTGAGGCGGAGGAAAGGCGTAGACGCGGGTCCCTGTCCACTCCGGCCCGTCGGACCTGGGGCTACAGAGCCCCGCACCCGGCCCCCATGCCCTCCCTGGCTCCTCTGCGCCCTCCCTCCGGCTGCGCATCCGAGCAGGGATGGGCGATGGTCCAGAGCTAGGGCGGGCCCCGGAGCTGGCCCCGATCCCCGGCCCACCCCGCGCCCGCCCCGGTGCAGCCCCGGGCCTGCCTCGCCTACCTCAGCGCCGGGTCGCGCGGCCCATGGGCGGCGGGCGGGCGAGAGGCTGCGCGGCGCTCCCGGCGGGCTCTGGCGCTTGGTGGCCGCGGATCAGGCGGAGAATTTATGAATGGAGCTAGCGCGGCGCGCGGGGGAGGCCGGCGCGAGAGGAGGGGCCGCGCACGTGACCGCGTTGGCGGCGCGCCCGCCCGGTGCGCCCGGTGCTGCCCGGTCCCTGGCCGGCCGCCCCCGCCGCGCTCGCCGCCGGCTCTGGCTCGCTGCGCGCCGGCCTCCGCCTCCCCTTCCCTTCCGGCGGGGGCGGGGGGCGGAGCCTACGCTCCCCGGCGCCCCCTCCGTGCGCTGAGCTGGTCCCCTCCTTGGCGGCTGCGTTCCCGCCCCCACCCCTCCGCACGACTCACCTAACCCAGGTCTCCAGGGACTCAGCTGGCTGAGGGGAGGGTCCTGGGACGCACGATTAGTCCTCGCCCCGGGCTCTGAGGTGCACCA
This sequence comes from Indri indri, assembly GCA_004363605.1. Taxonomy (NCBI): domain Eukaryota; kingdom Metazoa; phylum Chordata; class Mammalia; order Primates; family Indriidae; genus Indri; species Indri indri. The sequence goes on from RJWJ010004462.1 coordinate 6,341, forward strand.
CGGCAGAGTCCTGGGATACACCGGTTCCCCTTCCTATCTTGCTTCTCTCGTGGGATATGGAGGTGCACAGCCAGGCCCCTCTGGGGCACAGTTGCCGTCAATCTGGGGGTCCCCAGATACACAGGCCAGGAGACCTGGGCAGGCACACGCCCAGCACCTGCACCCCCGATGCGGGTCCCCCCTGGCACTGCCAAGGGCTCGGCATGCTCTGCCAGCCCCCTCACCTCTCCTCTTCCCTTTCGGGACAGCAAATGAGCAAACCATAGCAGATACTCAAAGCTGTGCTGAACGTCACCCGTGCCCAAACGAGTCCACAGACACCTGCTCCTCGTGGGGTGACGTCCAGAGTACACCAGCAGGAGCCAAACCCGACTTCTCCCTCTGAGACATCCCAGCCCCACTGGGCCCGTGTTCAACACCCTGCAATGGCACCTCTTTCTCATCCAGAAAAGGCTGACAGTGCTCGAGGAACCCGGCAGCCACAGCCAACCTCAGGGCCTGTGCACTCCAAGGTGCCCACCGTGGAGGGCTCTCTGTCCATTGTGCTGAGAGACCCCCCCCCCAATTTTTTCCAAGCGTCAGAGTCTCTGCGCCTCCTCTTGGCTACGCGTAGGAGTGTGAGTGTCACACTTCCCATCCCCTACTCGACTCTCTTTCCTTGAGAATTTTACTCGCTCTTGTATGTGGTCTGGTCCCAACTATACCGTGAGCTCCAAGGGCAGGAACTTCTCTACGGTGGGTCCCCGTGCCCAGCACAGGGCCAGCACACAGGAAAGAACGAATGCGCAAGTGACCGTGGGGCGGCCGCCTTAGGGAAGCTGGGTCCAGGCCAGCGGGCATTGCATGGGCAAAGGCCTTGAGATAGAACCGTGTGTTTGCTGAGTATCCGTGTGTTGGAGGAAGCAAGAACAGGTTTCAGTTTTTTAAGAGAAGACTCTGTTTGGCTGTGTGCATAAGACACTTGTGGCGAGCCAGGGAGGAGACCCAGGCTATCCGGGAAGGAGAGGGTGGCCACAGTGGACGGTCCAGGCCGCAGGGACTTCCAGCATAACCCCAGGTTTGGGGCCCTCCAGCGCCACCCCGGAGTGGGGATTGGAGAGAAGTAGTGCAATGGATGAGTTTGAGGAGCCCACTAGGCCTCCCAGTTTCTTGCAGTGGCAGCTGGATGTGGGGGTCCAGGAGAGGCTGGGGGTGTGCCACAGGACGCTCCTAGAAAGTGAGCAGGGCTTTCCTCTGCACTCCACCCCAGGTCAGAATACCCAAGGCATTAGGACTGACACCCCAAGCGCCCTTAGGAGTGCAGGCCCAGGGAGGAGCCAGGCCAGGCCCTGGCCACCGTCCTGCCTCGGGCTGGCTGGACCCTCTTCAGCTGCCCAGATCCTCAGGGCAGGACGCCCAGTGCACTCCCGAACATGGGCAGGGAGCGGGGTGCAACCTCCAGGTGGGGGGAGCCACGGAAGGTGTGGGACTCGCCCACAACGGGAGGCTCTGGGTCTCCGTGGCTGCAACATCATAGGGCCATCACACCCAGCCCCCGGCCCAGGTGTGACTGCGACCCTCCCCTGCTCCCTGCACCCCTGGGGTCCAGCCTTCTGGGCTTCCTCGCCAGGCCCTTCCCAGTGTGCGCCCCATCCCCGCCAGTCCAGGCTCCGCTTTCTCCCCGGACCCCAGGGAGCGGCAAGGAGGGAGGGAGTGGGGGGAGGGGGCGGTGCAGAGGGGCCCGGCTGGGCCGCGGACCTGCGTGAGCGCGGAGGCGGGGCGGTGACGTCATGGCCACGAACGAGGCTGCGCGGGCCGCGCCTGACGTCAGCGGACCCCTGAGCCGCCCGCGCACGCGCTCATGCGTCAGCGGCGCGCGGGGGAGGTGGCTGGCAGGGGGCCGGGGACCGCTAGCGCATCTCCGGGCGCGGGGCGCCCTCTGCCGGCGCCGAGGGGCCCTCCCGCGCCGCTCCGCGCCCGCCTGCGCTGGCCCCCCACCCCCCCGCCCCGGTGCGGTTCCCGGGCGCACCTGCGCCTGCACCTACACCTGTCTGCACCTGCTCCATGCTGCTCTCTTACTCGACGCTCGTTTATTTATTTATTGCATTTGTCACCACCGAACACGCTGCACGACCTGCTCATTTATGTCACATGTCGGCTAAAGGCCTCCTCCCCAAATCCAGAGCAGGAATCTCGATGTGTCCCTGCAGTCTCTCCAGCGCCTGGCGTCCAATGAACGCCCCCAAAGTCGTGAGCGACACTGGAGCTCAAATGTCTCTTCCCCGCCACGCTACTGGTCCTCCCCGCCCCGCCCCCAACCGTCTCACCGGCCCTCGCTTGACCCCATGGGGGGGCCGCTCTCGGAGCCCGGGCCTGAAGAAAACTACGCCCCCCAGCATGCCACGCGCGCCGGCGGCGTGTCGTCTTCAGCGCCACGCGCGGCTCGCCGGGAGTCGTAGTTCGCGCGTGCACCCTCTCCGGGACTCCTCCTCCCAGACGTCCCTGCGCGTTCGTCGTCCTCCTCGCCCTCCAGGCCGCCGCGTCCGGCGGGAGTCGTCCTACGCCGCCGCCGCCGCCGCCTCCGCGTCCTCCATGCTTTCCGCCGCACTGCTCCGCCGCCCGGGCCTGGGCCGCCTCGTGCGCCAAGCTCGCGCTTACGCCGAGGCCGCCGCCGCCCCGGCCCCCGCTGCCGGCCCGGGCCAGATGTCCTTCACCTTCGCCTCTCCCACGCAGGTGCGACACCGCGGGGCTCGGGACCCGCCGCGGTCGCCCCCCCGGGCTTGCTTCCTCTGCCCTGTCTCTCTGGGGTCGGAGCCGAGCCCCCACCCCAACACTCGAGCCTCCCCCTTCAACACCAATGTGAGTCCCCCACGGCCTAATGTGCCCCCGCCGCGCCCCCGGGTGCCCCTCGGGCTGGCCCGCTGTGTGCGCTCTCCCAGTGAATGCGCATCGCAGCGTTCCCATTTCCCAGGTGAGCAAATTGAGGCGCAGCCGTCCCAGCGTCAAAACCGAAGCATCAGACCCCTCCTCAGCCCCCCATAAGTGCGGGATCCTGCCCTGACCTGTTTCACCGCAGGAGAAACTGAGTCCCGGTGGCAGTGGGGGGGGGGTGGCCGGCAGTAATGGGGTTCCCCTGCTCTCCTCTACAGGTGTTCTTCAACGGTGCCAACGTCCGGCAGGTGGATGTGCCCACGCTGACTGGAGCCTTTGGCATCCTGGCGGCCCACGTGCCCACTCTTCAGGTCCTGCGTCCCGGGCTGGTCGTGGTGCACGCGGAGGATGGCACCACTTCCAAGTACTTCGGTAAGTCCAGTGGACTGCAGCTGGGCAGGGCCCGTGCGTCCTAGCAGGTCAGTCTCTCAGTTGGAGCCCTGAGAAGAGTAAAGTTTAGCAAATTTGTTTGCTACATAGCCTGGGCTGGGTAGTGATGTGAGTATCCGGAACACAGAAGGAAGCAAAGCAGACAGGACCTTGCCCTCTCCCAGCTTAGGACTGGCTGTGAATTAACCAAGGTGTGATGGGTCAGGGGGTGACAGACGGATGCCAGGAAGAGAAGCAAAACGATGTTGGGGGCCGGACACAGTGGCTCATGCTTGTAATCCTGATACTCTGGGAGGCTGAGGTGGGAGGATCGCTTGAGGCCAGGAGTTTGAGACCAGCCTGAGTAACGTAGCGAGACCGTGATTTCACAAAAAATTGAAAGAAATTAGCTGGGCGTGGTGGTGCCTGTAGTCCCAGCTACTTGGGAGGCTGAGGCAGGAGGATCGCTTGAGCTCAGGAGTTGGAGGCTGCAGTGAGCTGTGATCGAGTCACTGCACTCCAGCCTGGATCACAGAGCATGACCCTATCTCAGAAAAAAACAAAGAATAAAGAAAACGTGCAGGAGAGGGGCAGTCGATTTTGGTGGAGGGCATTTGTGGCGGAAGAAACCGATTCTAAGAAAGCTGTTCTCAGCGTTGCTTGTCTGCAGTGGTAGAACCGGGGTTCAAGCCCAGCACAGTTTTGCCCCTGACCCTAGCTCAGCTCCTGGGCTGATAGGTTGGAGGAGGAGGGGGCTCTTTCCCCAGCAGAGGCCTCTAGTGGCCCCCTGGTGCCATGTGTGTTCTGGGGCAGCCTCCTGTTGCCTATCCTCTCTTGGGGCATCTTTCCCGTTCTTTTTCTTCAGACATCTCCCCTGTGCTAGGCGCTAGGGCCAGTCCTGTGGGGGTCGTCCTTGGCCAGTGACTGTTGGCGCACCCAGGATGCAGATTTGTGGGTGTGTGGAGCTCAGCAGGGGGTGCCGAGGCCACCTGCCTGGATGTGGGGTGTCATGTCTTCCCTCCGCAGTGAGCAGTGGTTCCATCACGGTGAATGCCGACTCCTCGGTGCAGTTACTGGCCGAAGAGGCAGTGACGCTGGACATGCTGGACCTGGGGGTGAGTGTTGGAGGGGAAACTGAGGCTCAGAATGGGTGGGAGCTGTCCAAGAGTTCCCTGGCTACTGGGGAGGCAGCCCAGTGGAGAGGCAGGTGCTGGGCTGGGGTCCCTGCTCTGCCCTCAGCCCCTAACCACTACCTGCAGGCAGCCAAGGCGAACTTGGAGAAGGCGCAGGCGGAGCTGTCCGGGGCTGCGGACGAGGCTGCAAGGGCGGAGATCCAGATCCGCATCGAGGCCAATGAGGCCTTGGTGAAGGCCCTGGAGTAGGCGGTTTGTGAGTGCCTCTCATCAGCGGGGAAACCGAGGCTTGCAGCTGAGAGGGGATATCTTCAGCAGGTGGAACCAGCTCCCTGGGGTCCAGGCTGTCAGCAGGGGCCAGCAAACCCCAGCGTGGTCTTGGGGGAGCCATGCTTGCCACGGAGGCCACCAGGGGGCAGTGCAGCCCAGGCTTCTGACCCTGCCTGGGGCCCTGCCCTTGTGCCCAAGACCACGGGGGGAACAAGCCCCTCACCAGCTTTGGCAGGCCTGGGGGCTGGGTCTGTAACCCCCACCCTGATGGGCCTAACACCACCCCTGTGCCCTGCAGAGCCTGCCGCTGGGACCTCTGTGCTCTGGAGCCACCTCCAAGGGCGACCTTCCCTCAGCCCACGCCCCCATTAAAGACCAGGAAGCCTGACTTGTGTTCAGTGGTTTGTCACTCCTGCTTGGGGTGGTGTGACCTTTCTGGGCCTCTCCCCTGGCCTTCTGTGCCCCACGGTGAGACGGAGCCTCTGAACCTCCAGCGACTAAGTGCCCTGGCCCAAGAGGTCCCCAGGGCTCCTGGGAGGGCTCAAGAGTGGTGTGTGGGATACGGGCAGCTCAGCAGGGGTGCAGCCAGGCAAGCAGTGGGCAGAATGTTGGCCTTCATCCCCAGAGGGTGGGGATGGGCAAAGGTCCTCAGCCAGGGCTGGGGACATGGGCAGGGAGGGGGAGCAGCCGCCACTCCTGGGGCTAGGTTGGGGGCACTGGGGAGACACCTGTGCCTGTGCCGGCTTCCTGGTCCCCAGGCCTGGTGCTGTGATGGGGCAGCAATGCCAAGCTCTCTGCAGCCCTGCCCCAGCCACCCTGGGAAGAGGCGGGCCCCACTTTGTGCATGCCAGCCTGTGGGTGGCCCCGGCCTGGCCAAGTGCCTAATTCCCAGTGGTGTTGGCACCTCCGTGGCACCCAGGCCTCTGGGCTGGCCCTAGATGGGGTGGGGCGGGCCTAGGAAGGGGTGGCTCCCTGGCACTGCCCCACCTCTCTTCAGCAAGCCCAGGGGGCGGTTCTGGCACCAGCCCCAGGTAGTTGTAGGCAGCCGCTGGGGCAGGGGTCTCCTTGCCGCTCCTCCCTTCCCTGGGACAGGGCTGTCAGGGTGGGTTGGGGAGGGGATTCCAGGGAGGTGAGTATGTGGAGAGTTGGGGCCTGCCTGTGTCACCAAGGCTTGTCAGCATGGACAGGCAGCTCATGTCCTGTGTCACCAAGGCTTGTCAGCATGGACAGGCAGCTCATGTGTGTGTCATGGTCCCATGCGAGTGACTCCCTGTGGCCGCATGCAAGGCATGGATGTGAGAGCTGAGTGGGTTCTGGAGGCCTCCAGGCGTGCTCCCAGCTGGAGAGGGGGGCAGCCTGTCAGCAGATCAGGGGACTGTTGTGGGATGGCCCCCTGTCTGGGGCCCGCCCCCCTTGGTCCTGAGGGGCAAGTAGCCAGCCCCCTGCTTCCCAGGAACCTGGCCCAGGGAAGGTGGTGCTGGCCACGAGATCTCAAGTGCAGCCTCCCTGCCCAGGGCCCCCCTGCTACCGTCCCCCGGCTCCGAGCCCAGGTCCTGGCCAGGCTGTGGGGCCCTATAAATAAGACCAAGGACACAGCTGGGGCTTGGCAGGGGCGCAGCAGGAGGAGCCTGTGCCTGGCCTGGGCCAGCATGCCCCACACCGGGGACCCTGTCCTCACCCTTGGGGGAGGTGTGAGCCTTTGAGCTGGGCCTCAGGATGCCAGCCCTGACATCATCCCGCAGGAACAGCAGTGCTGGCAAGGCGCGTCCTGGGGCAGGGGCTCAGGAACCAAGAGGTCAAGACCGTTCCGAGGGCAGGCCCTGGGCTCAGCAGGGAAGGACAGAGCACGAGGGTTTGTCCCCATCCCAGGAAGGTCCAATCAGTGCCTCTTGGTCCCCTCTCACACCTGGGAACAGACGCCTCAGCCATGGGACTGGGAAATACGTTTATTAATTCTGACCGTCCAGAGCATCTTGTACCCAAAGGGCTGCAGTTCCATGCCACCAAGTGACCCCCTCTTGCCACAGCATCTAGCATGTCCCCACAGCCCCGTGTGTCCCGTTCCACTCACGACCAGCAGGTTACAGTTCTGGGCTGCAGAGTCCTGCCCATCCCAACGGTAACCCCCAGCCTCATGCCACCTGCGTAGAGGAGGAAGAGGGCCAGGGGCTGGTCAGGGAGGGCCCCACCCCACCCAGACTGCCTGCCAACATTGGAGGTTCTGGGTTCCAGAGCCCACAGCTCCAGTTGCCACCTCTGTTCTCTCAGGAAGCAGAACAAAGCTGGCCCAGCAGGTCGAGAGCCCCCTAGCCCCTCAGCCTGGCCCCAGCACCAGACCTTGCCTCTCTGCCCTCCAGTTCTGTCTCTTGAGCTCCCAGAGCTCAGTGTGCAAGCTGTTCCCACTTCCTGAAGAACCACCCTCTGTGACAAACTTCTATTCATCCCTCAAACCCCAGCCCCTGTATCCCCTCTCCAAGGCTTCTAGCCTCCCTGGCCCAGCCCTGACCCTGCAGGGTTGGGGGTGCCTGGGTGCACCTGTGTGAAGGTGGAGGCCAGAGGTTGCAGGGAGCCTTGGGTGGAGCAGGAGGGAGCACAGCCTTGGGAGGGGCACCCAGGTGACGGTGGGGGGATGGTGGTCACGACAGATAAAGGGAGGAACAAGATAAGTGGACAGGAGGTGCTGGGGTAGAGTCTGGCGTCCCCCTTCCCTGAGCAGAGGGGGCAGGCTTCCTGGGAAGCCACCCACCCAGTGTGCCCCCCATTCTTGCGTCATTGGCTATGTGGCCTCAGTTCCTTTGTCTGTAAAGTGGGTGACTATGCCCACCCCAAAGGCAGGGTACCAGCAAATGAGGGTGCACTAATGGAGCAAGGCCCCAGAGTGAGCCCTGCAACACTCTTATTCCACTCCCCAGCCCTGAGAAACTGAGGCTCAGAGAGGCCAATAACTTCCCGATGTCACGCAGCGTAGCTGGCTGGTGACTGGCAGGGAACAAGGCAGGCCTGGCACGAGCAAATCGCTCCCTAAACGCCCTCTGAGGTCACCATTAAGGGATGCAGAAGGTCAGGCTGCTGGGCAGCTGGCCGGGCACCCCCACTCCACGGCAGGTGACTCCGGCCTGTTTTCCTGGACGGCAGCCGCTGACTCAGGCCCCCCTTCCTGTCCCCCACGCGGAAGCACCAGGCCTGGGGCAGCAGGAAAGGGGGCGGGGCAAGGAGTGGGCCGGTTACCCACCCGGTGGCCGACTTGGGGTGCATCCGAGAACACGGAGACCCTCCGCTCAGTGGCATTCAAGGGGAGCCCCCCCATTTACTGGGAGAAGCCCAGGGGCCGGGTGGCCCATGCCCTACTGAGCCCCAGGGCCCTGGCTGGCAGGCAGGGGCGGGGGCCAGCTGCGTCACCGCCCGCCCGGCCCCCCGCCCCCTGCCCGCCCAAACTCCACCCCGAGGGAAGGCGGCGCGGATAAAGGCTCGGGGGCCGCCCGCTCGGCCCCAGACCGGCCAGGCCATCACGTACTCAACCCTGGACGCGGGTACTCTCAGGACTGCGGGGACCTAGGACTGGCCACGCCCGGTGAGTGGGCGACGGGACCGCGAGGGCCAAAGGGGGGTCCTCACTCTAGACTGTTCAGGGTGCCCCCACTTTTCTTTGTTCTTGGGGCAGCAAGGTTCGGGATGCCTCCGACTCTGGGAAGCCCACCGGGGTGTGGGGTGGGAGGGGCCCCGAGCAGCCAGCACCGCCCTGGCCAGACCTCAGCCTCCGCCCCGCCCCCACGGGGTACTCCCCCTTCCCCGCCAGTGACCTTGAACTAGTTGCCGGTCCAGCCTCAGTTTCCCAGCCCGGGCAGTGCGAGGCTCTGGACTTAGAGTCTTCTGTCCCCTATCGGAGTTCCCCCCTGCCCGCAGTCCCGTCGCCTCCTCCCCAGCCTGGGCAGCGCGGCGCCCCTTCCCCGGGACTTCGGGCGGCGCTCCCGGGCGGGGCCGGCAGAGGGCGCGCCGGCGCTGCTGACTCACCGCAGCCTCGAGCCGCGCGCGCGGGCGCAGCCGGGGACGCCGCGTCACGTCACCGCTCGGGCGGGTGCGTCTCGGAAAACGGGCCCTGCCCGGGGACAAGGGGTGGGGGGAGCGCGAGGTGGCACCAGCGCGGGAGGGGTCCTCCCGGCACCAAAGGGCTCGGCCACGTCACCAAGGTGCAGGCGCCCCGCCCGGACCTCCACGCCCACCGGGGGGGACCGACCGGCAGGAGCGTCCTAGCGAGCCGCCCAGCCCGGGACTGGCCACGAGGCGCGGGCAACCCGCTCCCGCTTCCGGTCCCGGCTGCTTCCCGGACGGACGTGGCGGGGCGGCCCCTCGACTTCCTGCTCCTCCAGCGCCGGGACAATGGCTCGCGCCGCCCCCGCCCCGTGCCGGACCGCTCCGGTCCCTGTGCAGGCTCCCGCGCCCCTCGGACCCGCCCGCCCTTTGTTGCGGGCTCCGGGCCTTATGAATGGCTCGCGGCGCGGGCGGGGCGCGGGGGTGGGCCCGGAGCGGCGCCAGCCCCGCCCCCGCCGCGCTCCCCTTGGTCGCCCGGGCGCCGGGGGCGGGGCGAGGGGCAGGCCTCGCTGCCACGTGGGGCCGCGGCGCGGCGCCTCCCATTGGCCAGGGAGCGTGGCCGACTGGGCGTTCAGCGCGCGCCGATTGGCCGGCGCGGGGCCGGCGGAGTAAGTAGTGAATGGGAGGGGGCGGCGGTCCCGCCCCCTTAGAACGTTGATACATTATAACTTTTTTTTCTTGTTACTTTCACCCCCAGATCCTCCAAGCGGCGGCTGCGGCTGTTGCCAAGGGAGGGGACGCGCGGGGAAGCGCGACCCAAGCGGCGGACAGCACCGAGCGCGACCGGCCGAAGGGCGCCCCCTCCCCGAGATCCTCCCCCGCGCCGCGTCTCGGTCGTGCCCGCCGCCCTTTAAAGGAGCCGCGAGTGCCGTCCCCACCCCCGGAAGGTGTCCGGAGGAGCCGACGCGAACCGGAGCGCCTTTCGGATTTGGATTCCGGATTCGCCCCCCCCACCGCCGGGACGGTCTCGAAGCGGACGCGCGCTGCCCACTGCCCCCCAGCGAGCCGCGGACCCGGGCTCTGGGCAGCCCCCGCCTCTGCCCCAGGGCTCGGCGAGGATTGGCGGCGCCCCGCGGACCCCAGGCCCCAGCGTGCGCGGGGGATGGAGCCGCAGCCCGGCGGCGCCCGGAGCTGCCGGCGCGGGGCCCCCGGCGGCGCCTGCGAGCTGGGCCAGGCGGCCGAGGCGGCGCCTCTGAGCCTGGCCATCCACAGCACGACCGGCACCCGCTACGATCTGTCGGTGCCGCCCGACGAGACGGTGGAAGGGCTGCGCAGGCGGCTGTCCCAGCGCCTCAAAGTGCCCAAGGAGCGCCTGGCGCTGCTCCACAAAGACACGTAGGTACCGCGCGCCGCCCGCGGCTCCCGCGCCCCCCGGCCGGCCACCCCCTTGGGCCCGGGCCCCGGGGCGGGAACAAAGAGCGCGCCGCGCAGGGAAGGAAGGGGGCGGCCAGACGGGGGGCGGGGGCGCGCCGCGCGCTCTCGGGCGCCCTCTGCTCGGCCCCTGCCTGCCTCGGCCCCCTCCCCCGCCCGGGGTCTCCTCACAAAGGCGGCTGCGAGGGCGTTCCGGGCCGGGCTTAAGCGGCTCCCCCTGGGGGAAGGCAGAAACCCCAGGGTGGCGCGGGTGTCCCGGCTGCGGGAGTGGGGGCCGCGATCGCCCCCTTTCTGCCGCGTCCTTGCTGGCTTCCGCGTCTGCTCGGCGGTCCCCCTGCGTCTGGCTGTCTCCCCCTTTGCGTCTCTTTCCCCCCCTTTGTTCTAGCCATCGAGCGCTCCCCGCAGCCTCCCCCTCCCCCCTGGTATTTAAATCGCCTCTAGGCCGGGGAGCTCTCCCCCCCGCGGGCCTCCGGGGACACGCAGTGTCCATCCCCAGCGGAGGGGCCCCTGTGGGGGAGGGGCGGGAGGGGGAGGGTCTCCTTTGTCTGAGCGGCGGCGGCCCGCGCCAGGGAGGGAGGGAGGAGGGGGAGCCCGGCCGCGCAGCCCCTGAAGGCCTCTCCTTGGCCCGCGGCGCCCACGGAGAGGAACCCAGGGCTGGGGTTTGGGGGTTGCAGTCAGGGGCTGCCCTGTGGGGGCAGAGTAGGGGGACAAAGGGCACTCCGGGGCCCAGAGAATGACAGAGTGTCTTGTCGAGGTGCAGAGGGGGTGGCAGAGTCCAGAGCTGGGGCTTCCTGGTGAGAAGGGCTCTGAGCTGCCAGGACGGGGTCTTCCGGGGCCAGACACAGCCCTCTCCACAGGCTCAGGGCCCTGGATCTGGAAGCCAGGAAGGGGTGGGGGTGGGAGCGACTTCTCTGTTCTCCCCCCACCCAAGCACAGCCCTCCCCCGCGGCCTCCGCTTCCGCGTCCCTGTGTTGTCTCCGCGGAGTCTCATCCTCTTCCTTCCTCCCCCCCCAGCCGGCTCAGTTCGGGGAAGCTGCAGGAGCTCGGCGTGGGTGATGGCAGCAAGCTGACCTTGGTCCCCACTGTGGAAGCCGGCCTGATGGTAAATGGCTGGGGGGCAGTGTGCCCCAGCCCCACACGGGCAGGCAGCCCCCTCCCACAGGCCACCTGCACACACTGGGGCCCCCTCCCCTGCAAGACAGCCCACCCCAGCCAGCAGGGCCCTCCCCACCCTGAAGCCTGAGCCCAGGGTTGGGAACTTGCACTCAGGTGTCTTCTCCCCACCCTCTCTTTGTAGTCTCAGGCCTCACGGCCGGAGCAGTCTGTGATGCAAGCCCTAGAGAGTTTGACCGAGACTCAGGTAAGACCTCACCAGCCCCTTCCTAATCTAAGGGGGCAGTCCCAGGGCACGGGGCACCTCCTGGCTACTCTAGAGAGCCGGGGGGTATTTGTGTACCCAGAAGGCCTGTGGGGGAGGAGAGGGGCTGCCACCCCACCTTGGTGCCAGCCTGGCCTGGTCACCGTGTTTCCTCTCCGCCCCCAGCACTCACCACCTGACCTTGAGGGCTTTCTCTCCCACGGTGGCTGCCATGGGGGGGAGGAGACCGGGCTTTCACAAGCCTGCCTGCAGGGTGACCTTGGCCTACAGCACACACCTGGGACCTGTGTCCCTAGTGCTGTACGCCCCGGCTGTGGAGCCCCCCCCAGGCCACTGTGGCTTCCCCAAAGCTGGTTTCTCCTTTTTTTCATTTCTGCTGGAGGGGGGTAGGGGTGCCTGGGTGACACTCCTTCCGCCTTCTGTGACCCCATTGTGGAGGGTGGGGACCTCATCACCTCCCCCCACCTCCTCCTACTTCTCTCTGGCCTTTGTTCTCTGCCCTGAAAGGAGGAGGGGGCGGGGGCACCCGGCCTTAGGGCAGCAAAGCCTAGACAGGATGTTAGGAAAATATTTAGTAACCGGCCAGGAGGGAGGCTGGGGCTGAAGGCTGGGGCTGGCCCGCACCCGGTTCCCGGTTTTGTTGCCCTTTTTTTGTTGTTCTTCCCTCCTCCTTTCCTCGTTGTCTTGGCGGTGGTAGGGCCTTCCTCAGACGAGGGCCCTGGCCACCTCCCAGGAGGGTGACACAGGCCTCAGCAATCCGCCGAGTGCCAGGGTGGGGGAAGCAGGCAGCTGCCCGCCCTGGTGAGGGGGTGGGCAGGTTCCCGGGCCTCCCCGGCCTGGCCGCAGGAAACCTGCTCCACAGCTTTGGTGGCAGATTTTTCCCTTCCTCCTGCCCCAGGCCCTCGCCCCCTCTGCCATCGGACGTGTAGCATCCTGCCCTCAGCAGGCAGCGCAGAGGAGGAAGCAGGGAGGGGGCAGCAGGAGCTGGGTGGTCTGCCATCGCAGGGGTGGCGGTGGGGTGGGGTGGGGGGAGCCGGTGTCCCGGGAGCCAGGTGGGGGCTGCAGGTGATTTCCTGGAGCAAGTGTGAACAGGGCTCTTGGCCACTGGGGGGCTGTGGTTGGCACGGGGGCCCAGGGCGTGTTTGGTTCACATCCTCCCCAGCGCCTGCGTCAGGAGGGAGCTGGGGGGGGGCACTGGGCGGAGTGACTGGGCTCCCCAGGGTTGCTTCCCCGCCTGGCACCGAGTCATGCCCGCCCATTCGCCCTCCCCAGGGAGGAAGTTGCAGGGCGGGTGGGGAGGTACCCCAGCTGCTCTCGGGAAGCTACCCCAGGCCCTTCCTGCAAGGGGTGTCTCTGGGACAGGGGGGCTGTGCAGACTAGGCCTCGGGGTGGAGGCTGCACCCTTCCCGCCTCCTTGCCTCCCTCCCCACGGGCCCCAAGCAGAGAAGGTTACGCCAGCCGCTGCCAGCGGAGCACTGGGAGGGAGCGCTGGGAGGCGGTCGGTTCTGAGTCATCCTGGCTTGTGTCACTTCTCAGAAACCTCCGCCACCCCCCCCCCATCCCGGCCCCTGGGGAGAACAAGGCGCTGGCCAGGCCCCAGAGCAGAGGGTTCAGTGAGCGCAAGGTCAGATACACCCCTGCCCACCGTGGAGGGGGCCGACGACAGGGGGCTGACGATGGGAGAGTTGATGTTCATCAGGGCGTGTTGAGGCCCCGGGAGACTCTGGCCCCAGGGACAGGGACGGGTCAGGGCCCCCTTCCTGCAGCAATGCCGCCGCCCCCTCGGCCTCTGCCCCGCCCAGGACAGATAAATATTTATCTTGAGAAAGCAAAGGTTAGGACGGAAGAATTTGTCCAGGAATTCCACCCACTCGCTGGCCTGGTGGCTTAGCTTGTGAAGGGGCCTGCGATTGGTCCCCCTCCCATATCCACAGACTGAGAGGATTTGGGGGCCGGAGAGGATGGGGAAAAGGTGAGGTAAAGGTTATTTGAGGTCAGTGACTGCCAGCTGGACCCCGCCCCCTCTGGCCTCAGTTTCTCCTTGAAAGAACCAAGTTGGCCAGGGAGGGCCAGGCCCCCCGTCTGACGCGCCTCTGTCCCCCACAGCCCCCAGCGGCGCCCGGGCCGGGCCGGGCTGGCGGAGGAGGCTTCCGGAAATACAGATTCATTTTATTTAAGCGTCCGTGGCACCGACAGGGACCCCAGAGCCCAGAGAGGGGCGGCGAGAGGCCCCAGGTCACACAGCGCTGGGGGGACTGGGCTGGGCCGGGCTGGGGGCACAGCAGGCTGGAACCCCGGGCTCACGGACCTGCTTTCTCTTCAGGTCAGTGACTTCCTGTCGGGCCGCTCGCCATTGACATTGGCGCTTCGAGTGGGTGACCACATGATGTTCGTCCAGCTGCAGCTAGCTGCCCAGCACGCCCCGCTGCAACACCGCCACGTGCTGGCTGCTGCAGCTGCTGCGGCTGCTGCTGCCCGAGGGGACCCCAGCATAACCACCCCTGTGGCCTCTCCGTGCCGGCCAGTATCCAGTGCTGCCCGTGTCCCTCCGGTGCCCAGCAGCCCATCCCCCTCGTCCTCCTCCCCTGTCACAGCTGGCTCCTTCCGATCCCACACAGCCTCCCCTGCCTGCCCTGAGGTGAGTCTGCAAAGGGTGATCCCCAGGGCTCTGAGCCCCAGGTGCCTTCCTCATGTCATGGGTTATCCTTTGACCCTGGGCTGGTGTGTTGTTCAGACTCTTGGCTGGTGGGTTGTCTAGACCCTGGGCACTCTGGGCTGGTGGGTGATGCCATGACCCTGGGTTGGCGGGTTGTCTAGACTCTGGGCTGGCAGGTTGTCTAGACTCTGGGCTGGCAGTGACGCCCTGACCCTGGCCCCCAGCTAACATGCGCCTCTCTCTGTCAGCAGATGGACTGTTCCCCACCTGCCAGCAGCAGTGTCAGCCCTGGTGCCAACGCCACGTCCACCCCGGGGGGCAGCCCAACCCCCCGCTCCCGAAAACCCGGTGCCGTCATCGAGAGCTTTGTGAACCATGCCCCAGGGGTCTTCTCAGGGACCTTTTCTGGTAGGTGTCACAGCACTCGCATGACCCCACATGTATCCCATGACCCTGTGCTCTTGAGGTCACATGTCTTCCCACAGGCAGTTACACCCATGCTCTGAGGACACACGCATGACCCTGTGTCTCCTCTCCCCTAGGAATCTCCATGTACACACATGACCCCACACATGAGGCCAAGTGTCCATATATGTGGGTGTGTGTCCCATTCCCGCCCAGTGGTCCCACTTGCACTAGTGTGACCACATGCCCATCAGGCTGTCTAAGCTGACAAGTGGACCCCCATCCGTGTGTTCACTCACGCCCGTACATGCGTGATCATGCACACGCCGGCACTCACGGCCCCCTCTGCCCACAGGCACGCTGCACCCCAACTGCCAGGACAGCAGCGGGCGGCCGCGGCGGGACATCGGCACGATCCTGCAGATCCTCAATGACCTCCTGAGTGCCACGAGGCACTACCAGGGCATGCCCCCCTCGCTGACCCAGCTCCGCTGCCATGCCCAGTGCGCGGCGGCCCCTGACCTCGCCCCCAAAACTACCTCCTGTGAGAAGCTGGCGGCGCCCCCAGCCTCCCTGCTCCAGGGCCAGAGCCAGATCCGCATGTGCAAGCCCCCGGGTGAGTGGCTGCCCTCAGGGTCCCACTGTCCCCACCCGTCCCCCTGCTTCTCAAGGGCTCTCTGTGTGAGCCGGTGGGCACGGGAGCAGCTGACCCGCCTGGGGGGCGGTGGGGGGCCAGCAGCTGCCTCTACCCCTGCTCTGCTGCAGCCCTGAGAGAAGGAGGCGTGTGTGTCGGGGCACAAAGTGTCCTTGTGAGCTCCCAAGGGGGCTCCAGTCCCACTTCCTCCTGGCCCCCCCCAGGGCACATCTCCAGATGGCATTTGGAGCCTTTATGAATGGCCAAGTCAGGCCTGGCTGGCTGAGGTGGGAGCCAGAGCCCTCCCCCAACCCCCAGCATTTGGGGGACTTCAGAAAGCAAGGAAGCTCCCCCCACAATGATAGGGTTGCTCCCCATCCAGTCTTGTGGGATGAGGGTTGCTGCCACCCTGTGGGCACCCCAGCCATCTAGAACTTTCTATAGCCCAGTTCATAAAAGCAGGAAACCAAGGCACAAGCCTCAATGTCTCCCCTTATGTCACAGAAGCTGCCACAAGGGTTCAAATTCCAGTTTGTTTATTCTACGACCATTTCCGAAGTGCCTTTCTTGAGACAGGCCAGGCCAGGCCTGACCTTCCTGGCTCACAGGGGAGCCGCGTAAACCATTAATAAGTGCGTGGCTGCCCCGGAGCATGAGCGGCCCGCCCGAGGTGCAGTGGATGCCCCTGCCTGGCACCCTCGCTGGCACAGGTGTCCAGGCTGGCAGGGACTCTGCCTGACCGCGGGCATGTCCCTAGGGCCCTCTGTATTTGAAGGGGTGTCAGGCCTCTCTGAGTCACGGGTCACTACCTCCTTTGCAGGGGACCGGCTCCGGCAGACAGAAAACCGCGCCACGCGCTGCAAGGTGGAACGTCTGCAGCTGCTGCTGCAGCAGAAAAGGCTCCGCAGAAAGGCCCGGCGTGACGCCCGGGGCCCGTACCACTGGCCACCCAGCCGCAAGGCCGGCCGCAGCGACAGCAGCAGCAGCGGGGGCGGCAGCAGCCCCACCGAGGCTGCCGGCCTGGGCCTGGACTTCGAGGACTCCGTTTGGAAGCCAGAAGTCAACCCCGACATCAAGTCTGAGTTCGTGGTGGCCTAGGATCGGTCGCCCTTGCCCCTCAAACCCCCCAGCCCAGGGCGGTGGGGATGCCAAGAACCCCGAGCCCTGCCAGGAACACAGCCCAGCTCTGGAGGGCAGGTGGCCACTCCCCCCACCAGCCAGAAGCCTTTCTTTGTTGTTTTCTTTTTAAATTCTTAACCATGGTTTTCCGAACTCCCCATGGACTTGGCTTCCTACCTCCTTGTCCCCCGCCTCCCCTCGCCTCACCCCAGCTCCTGGGCGCCTCCTCAGCCCCCCTGGCCTGCGCGCCGGGTCCTCCCGCCCACCTTCTCCAGCTCCAAATATGTAGCAGTCTCTCCAGATGGTTGAGAGCAGGAGACTGAGGAGACCGCCCCCACCCCTTTCCGCTCTGCTCCCCCCACACCCGATTCAGGTTTTAAGTCAAAAATGTAGATGCCTCATGAAGCACTTTACAGACAGGGGAGGGGGCCAGGGGGAGGAGGACCCATCCCACCCCCCACTGCAGACTTCTGGCCTCCACCCCAGGCCAGCAGGACCCCCTGGGCTGCAACAGCAGACTTGCCCTGCGGCCCTGCCGGGTCCCCGCAGCCAAGTAGGGGACTGTTTTCTCTTCCACTTCTAGTCTGTTTTTTCTTCTGGGCCTCTTGTCCATTTTCCTGTTTGTTTTTTCTTTAAAAAGGAAAGCAAAGCTGTTTCAGCCCAGAGGCTGGCTGGTGGGGGGCTGCCTTGGGTTTGGGTGGGGGGACGTGGGACCCTTTCCTGCCAGGAAAGGAAGCTAGGGGGACAGACCTCCCTCCACCCAGCCCTGGCCCAGCCGCCACCACCGTGCTATTTCCTCTGCCCCCGCCCCCGTTTTTGTTCTGACCTGCCTGAGCTTGGGGTATTTATAGACTATTAATTTTCTGACTGAGCCAATAGTGGTTGGGGATCTCTTCAAAAACTGGGAGAGAATGGCTGGGGCTGGTGCGACGCCCCCCCACCCCGACCCCTACCCCGGATGTGGGGCCTCCCCTGCGGCCAGGGCGGGCAGGGGGTGCTGAGCTGTGAATCCCCCGAGTAGCGGGCAACGCTGTGTAGCATTAACCCTCTTGGGTAGGGGGGAGTCCGCTGCTGGTCTAACTTGGACCCTCCCCACTCAGTGCCCATGCCCTGGGGGGGTCTTTGGCCCGGGACAGAGGGACATCCGCTTGCTGGGGCCATTTCAATGGGGGTAGAGTTTTTAGGTTTTTTTTCCCATTCACTTTTTATTTTTTAAATGATCATGGAGACGTTTGGGCCCTGCCCCACCGGCCTGTCAGTCTTGTCCTGGCCCCGCCTGTGCCCCCTCGTTCTTGTAGGTGAACCCCAGGTCCTCACACCCCCTGTTATGTGTTTAAAGTTAATGGTTTCAGATGTGAACATCATGTGTTATAACTGTAGCTCTGTAAATTTTTTTGTGGGGGGGGTGGGCAGGGAGGGATCCCAGAGGGTAGAAGTCGAGGATTTGGTTTTTGTTTTTGTTTTTGTTTTTCCAAAAAAAAAAAAAAAAGGAAAATAGAAAAAAAAAAAGATGAGAAAAAAGGGGCGGGTTTGTTTTTTTGAAGAACTGTCTTGGATACCTATTTAAATGTGTGTTCTGTTTTGTTTTTTAACGATTTTTAAATTACGTCTGTGCCTCCGCGGGTTGAGGGTGGAGGCCCCAGGCGGGAACCGGCCGGCCCCCTTCTGCCCTGTCGGGTACCCCCAAGAAAGCATTACCCGCCCTCGGGGGTCGGGCTAGGGGGTTCCCCGGCACCTCGCGTGAGTTTCCTGTATGAAAACATAAAATCGAAAAAGAAAACCTACACAAGCACCGTGATTTCAAGTAATAAACAGAAAATGAAACACAAGTGAATGTCCCGCCTCTTACCTGCGGGGGGGGGGGGTCTTGCCACACTTTGGCATCGTGGAGGGGGCAGGGGGGAATGGGGGCCGGGGGGGGGCCCATCCCCAGGGGCCCTGACACCAGGGCCAAGGGCAGGGCAGTTCCCCCGCCCCCCCCCCCCCGGCTTGGGGGTGGGCAGGAAGCTGCTGGGGTGGGGCGGGAGGCGCCCTCCTACTTCCTGGTACCCGAGACCGGAAGTCCCTCAGGGCCTGCCCGCCTGCTAGGTGCCCTCTCCCAGTCCCGGCCCTGGGAAGTGGGCTGTGGGTCGAGGACATGGGACTCTGCTGGAAATCAGACCACCCGCTCAGGGCCTGGGAGGCGGCTCCAACCTTGCCAGACCCACCCACTGTTCTTCCTTGAGTCTCACCACGGTCCAGCTTGCTGCAGAGAGATCACTGGGCCCGCCCTGGGTGACCTCTCCCTTGGCCCCTCTTGGGCCACGCCCTGGCTTTGCATTCCAGCGCTCCCCAGCCCTGACGGTCATGCCTCAGCCCTCCAGGCCTTTGCCCCAGCCGTGCCCCATCCTGGAACGCCCCTCTCCCCTGCTCAGCCTGGGAACTTCCCCAGGCTGCACCTCCCACCCCTGCACGTCCTGGGTCGCCCAGACCCCGCCCAGCCCTTTGCCCCTAGCGCTTCTCAGCTCCCAGCCTGGGGCTCCCCAGGGACCCAGCCAGGGTTGAGCCCTCTCTGAGGCCTCACCTTCCACTTTGGGGCAATCATACTACTTATGTCCCCTTTTTTTAAAAACATGTATTTCCTCAATTAAGCACTGCAACCTAAGGGTTAGAAGTAATTATACTCCCATTTTACAGACGAGAAAACAGAGGCCCCAAGAAAAACATCGCTTGGCCCGGAGGATTAGGGGTGTTTGCAAAATTATGTGACCTCTGCCCCTCATCTGACCTCTGATGGCTCCAGCCTCTGCCCTCCCAAGCCTCAGCGCCAGAATCCCAAGGGGGAGGAGACACGTCCCCTCTAAGGGTGTCCTGGGGGCGTCTTCCTGAGGCAGCGCTGCCCCTCCCAACACCAGTCAACCCCAAATCATCCCTGCCCACGGCAGGAAGGCCCCGTCAGGCCCAGTGTCAGCGGGTGCGAACGTCCCCGCGGGGTCCGGAGCGCCGGTCACCTGCAGCCCCCGCCCCTGTGGGTCAGGGCTGGGGCCTGCGCGACCCAGGTCGCCGCCCCCTCCCTGGGCTGGGTGGGGAACAAGGAAGGAGGATGTCGTCGGCGCACCTGCTGAATCACAGGGGCTGCGTCTGCGCCCCGCAGGTTGGAGACCCCGCCCGAGCACGCTGTCCCCTCCAGGCTGAGGGTACGAGGGGTCCAGGCTGTGCCCTGCGGGGTGGGAGTGTAGGGGTGGAGCTCGGGGCGGAGGCACGGAAAGGTAAACTGAGGCGCAGAGAGGGTGGAGGCCACGGGGTCTCAGGGGGCGGGATCGTCCTACCGCTCCCTCCCCCCATTGAAGAAAATGCTGAATGGGAGGGGGCGGCCCCCGGAAACCCGCGGGGATGGAAACGCGGTTTCCAGGACAACGCTCAGGGTTAAAGGAGGCTGACGTCACCGCGAGGAGGGCGCCGCCCGCCCCCGTCCGCTCGCGTCGGACCACCCCGGCCCGGTCCACCCCCCGGGGCAGCCTCACTGGTGGCCACGCGGCTCGCTCATCTGCGCGCGCCAATAGCAGCACGAGGGGGCCGCGCAGAGGCGGGACTCCGGCGGGCCGGGCCGAGTGCGCAAGCGCGAGCGCGGAGGCGCCACGGCCCCGCCCTCCCCGCGCGCCTGCTCACCTGGGGGCGGAGACGCGGCGCGCGGCTGGCGGCGGCGGGCAGAACGGAAGAGGGGGCGCCGCACGTGGACCCCCGGCGCGGCGCGCTCGCGTGCACCTGCTCCCACGCACGCGCGTTTCCTGCTGCCCCTCCACCCGCAAGGCCCCGAGCGAGGGCCAGACCAGGCCATGACCTGCGGCCCCCAGGCTGGAGGCGGGGGCGCTGAGGCTTTGCCAGAGGAATAGGAGTTCACCGAGGGTTGGAGGCAGAGGGGAAGGGTGCCCCAGGCGAGGGACGAGGCTTGTGCAAAGGCCCAGAAACCTGAAAGCGTGTGTGGGGGGCCGAGATGGTGGAGAAAAAAACCCAACGACCCTGGAAGGGCGATCCCCAAGTCTGTGATCTGCGGGCCAGGGCGGCGGGGCGGGGGTGGTGGGGGAACAGAGGCCAGGGCATCTGGGAGAGTGCCGAACACCTGGCTCGGGCGTTGGGGGAGGACAGACGGGCCCCTGGCAGCCTCGCCCTGGGGAAAGGAACTGCGGTTTGCATGGCCAGGAGTCCAGGACATGCCCCGAAGGCGGCTTCCAGTTCACAGGGAGGTGTTGGCTAGGGGCAGGCTGGAGATTTGGGGAAGGGGAGCAGGTTTGAGATGCCTGTATGAGCACTTGGTTGGGAGTCCAGCCAGGAGAGGTGAGGGCCTAGGGGGCAGGAATTCCAAGTGGCCGCTCTGACACCAGCTCTGACCAGGTGTCACTTAGGGCAGCGGTCAGAGTGAACGGGGTGGTCCTTTGCCAGGTGGGGAGCTGTCAGCCAAAACCTTGGGTCCAAGGCTGGCCTCTGGAGGTAGCCTGGAAGAAAGTGGAGGGGTGAGGCAGGGCAGGGGCTGGCCACGTGGGCCTCTGTGGCAGCCAAGGCCTGAGGGAGCCTGTCCTGGGGGCCTGCGCCAGGGCGGTGACCTCACAGTGGGGCAGTGCTCCTCCATGCTGAGGCAGCTGTGGCGGGCAGAAGGTCGCTGAGGGTCACGGCTTTCCACTTGAGGCCGGAGTCCCTACGGGTGGTGGGGTGGCCCAGTGGGCGCTCAGAGCTGGCTCAAGGTTCTCAAATGCCAAAGGCCGGTCAGGTGGTGGCTAAGGGTGGGCCCCTGGCCAGAAGCCACCAGGGAGATGGGATTGAGCCAGTGCCCGGGCACAGCCGCCCCCACTGGGCCTAGCTCCACCCCTACTCCTCTCCAGGCGCCATGGGAATGGGAGTTACCTCGCTGGAGGCTGGGGACGCCACCACCCCTTGGCCAAGGGCGTGGGGCCCAACCCAGGAACTCCACCCCCTAGCCGGCCAGTCCTCTGGTGTCCCTTGGGATGGGGGAGCAGCCTGGC